>JAVYIG010001940.1:0-220000 GCA_035222895.1 Strongylocentrotus droebachiensis | reverse complement strand
GCAATCCAAATGTATGCGAACTTCCACATTTCTATTATAAAGACCAATGTTCTTTTCTCTATGTCTTTCTGCAGACTGCTCAATAGAATGCTGGTGGTTGGTATTCCTCCCGACGTATACTAGGCATAATATAGAGAGGGGCGGAAAGGAAATAGACCTGTATAAAGCAGCGTTGGCAGGCAAAAACATGGCAGATATGGGAGACAAAGACAAATCAGTAGAAAAGGAGGAGGAGGAGGAGGAGAGAAGGAGGAGGAGGAGAAGGAGAAGAAGAAGAAGAACAACAACAACAACAAGAACCGCAAGAACAATGAGAAGGAGGAGGAGGAGAACAAGCAGGAGGAGGAGAAGGAGGAGGTCGTAGGCCTACCGGTAGTCAAGATGAAAGATAATCCAAAAGGTATGATATTCAAAACTATGAAATATACATGTATCTAGTTCAAGGTCAAGTTTCAAGTTTAGTTTGTTTCACATTTCACGAAATTAGAATTCACATAATTGACAAAATTTGAATATGATATGAAATATACTAAAAGTATCACATATAATTATTATCAATTCTTTGTTAAGACGTCAAAATTAATTGTATTGAATAGCAGGTTATACAGGGTGAAATGTGATGAACCAATTCAAAAGCTCAGCTTGTAGATTATAGGTTGCCCTAAATAAAACTAACATTTGATTGAAATGGTTGCAATGGTGATGGACGTAACAATAATAATAGGTGGGCAAGAAGGCCTAAGAGTAAGATGATATACAAAGTGAAACAAGCAAAAATAGCCAAAACAGCAAAAACAAAATTGGAAACAGCGAGCACATTCGCATTCCCGAAGGCCCTCCGAGAACAGGCGCGATACATCAGAACATAATTGTCGGAGAAGGCCAACTGTGTAGGTCGTACCGAGGCGACAATATTCATGAAATGTTCAATGTAGAATATCATAAGTACTTTAATTACAATGTGGGTCATATGAATTAAAAAAGGACTGTCTAAGCTTATGCTTGAAACAATTCAACGACAGGGATTCTACATGTATCTCCTTGTTCAGCGTGTTCCAAAATGTTGGTCCTAAATGAATTATTGTTTTGAGTGCAAATACAGTGCGGATGCGGAAGAGGTGAAAATAATCATTTTGTCTGGTGGGATGAGTGGACGGCATTGTTTTTTATGAACATGGGAGTAAAGACACTGGGTAAATCACCTTTGTTTAGCTGGTACATGAAGAGGGCAGGCCAAGACAATAATAGTACAAATCAGATATTTTTAGTATGTTGTCAGTACGAAAATATCCATCAGTATGCGAGCAAAAATCAGCAAAGTTAATTGTTCGTACTGATCTTTTTTTAATAATGAAAATATTTTCAATGTTTATTTTCGAACAGTTCCCCTGTGCTAGGGTGATAATAATGTACCATATAAGATGTTTAATACATGAGAAGGAAAATAACATTTCAGTTTATTTAAAATATCTGTAATATGATAACCATCAAAAGTCACCCATCGAACAGTTGATAACATCCATAGCCATGAAAACTAACTAATAATTCAGCAGCTTTCTAGGCCATTATGAAGCAAACTAGCAAACTCTTTAATATGTTGCTAATAATGACATCATTGGGTGCATAAGTCTTTAAAAAAAGCATCTGTAAATAAATGAAATAAAAGAAAATTGTATGCGGTGTAGTGATTAAAAATCAAGATCACTGATTAAATAATATCAGACAACCCAACGTTGCTTAAGTATTGGGTTGGGTTTGTAGATGCATGTAGTAGCATGATTTAGCTTAATAATTGAAACAATTAAACAGAGTAGATATTATACGATAATGAATTAGAATTGGTTCTTGGTTCACTGACAATTGCATCTTTCCATGACAAATTACCTTCAGGGAAGAGGAATCGCATACGAAGACGATGCCCGATATGTCGAGAAGAAACATCAGATATATGTCAAAGCATCTTGAACGGAAACACAGACTAAATGGAGAGGAACGGTGGAAGTATATTTATCAAGCAAGATCCAGGTATGTTTGACCACACTATACACTTTAACAACACCATATGTCTGTTTGATATGGACAGACAACTAATAGAGATGTTAGTGTTAGTGTTGGTTATTTTACCTGACTGCTAAGAAAGCATGAATGCTTGTTAGTAAGCAACCAGAGGACCAACGGATTTAGGTTCTCTCCTAGGGACCTGGTAATGAGGATTAATGCCTAACCAAAGGGCACGAGCTCATCAACTTGGTTTCGAACTCAGGTCGCCGGAGTATGAGACCACCACTCTACCAACTGAGCTATCGCGTTAGAGCAATTACCCAATGTATTTTCTAAGAATAATTATTATTCCGATATAATGTATAATGACTTGATTAATGTGCATGATTTTTTTTTATAGTTTCATTAGGTTTTCATAAATTCATATGGGGGGGGATTCATGAAATTGAGAAATGTTTTTTTTATTTTTTATGTTTCCATAATTCTTTTGTCCATGCATGTGTGCATCGATTGGTCTATCTTTCCAGATTTAGCATGAAAGTACAAATATCACATGAGTCAAACAGTGAGTGTGGAATAGTTATATGCTGGAGTAGGAATTCTTCAATGCTGTAGACATGATTGTTTAGAGCATGTTTTTTAAATCTGTGTTTTTTTTTTTTTTTTTTTTTTTTGGGGGGGGCGGTTAAGTCTATTAACAAGTTCTTGTATATATCTTGCATGGTTCACAGTAACAACTGTTTTGTTTTTTCGTACAAAGTGTCCCTATTCAACGCTTAGGAAAAAAAGGAGAGAAGAAAAGGCTGACTGCCCCAAGAGCTTACTGCCCCAAGTGTCCCGCTAAAAACCTGTCTAATTTGTTGGACCACAACAAAAGGAAACATTCGGGAGAGAAAGAAATACTGGTACATGTACAAAGTGGTAAGACTTGATTATCTGACTGTAAAGTAGATTTAATGTTCTTGCATGAGAAGATACATACATGTACATACAAAGTGGTAAGACTTGATTGTCTGACTGTAAAGTGGATTTTTAATGTTTGTGCATGACAATATAAAAAAAAAATGTAATCTAAAATAAAGAGATTTTACAGCCAAGATAAGAGAATATGATTGTTTTTTTTCTTCTGATGACTTAAATAAATGAAGTAAACTGAATTCCTGTTGAATACAGTTAAAGATTGTTTGGTATTTAGTAAAGCAAAGCGCATGTCATGCCATTATTTCAATTATGGTATTTGTGTACAGAAATTCAGAAGTCTCTACAAATTGTCTCATGTAGTACATGTATTGTAAGTGGTGAATAATAGATTCTATTTGAATTATTCTTTTTTACAATATACTTATAAATTTAATTAGCTGGAATTGGATTATATTTGTAGCTTTTCCTTGATGAATTAACCTTTAATTTCGTATTTAGCTTTATTTGCCTTCAATAGAACAACAGGAAGAAGAACTGAACATTCTTCAAAAGTATGGGCGGTATGTGCAATTCTGCTCGGCTGGCCACCACATATCGAATATTAAACGAGTTGAACAGCTACTTGGAAGAGAAGGAGGGATGAAACAACTCTTCGTTGACAAGGGAACTCTTCGTTGACAAGGGATCAATGTAATCAAGGTAATGTTTAATAATACAAGAGACATTGGGCCTTGGAGTTGGTTGTGGCTGTTGGTTGTTGCCTGGACAATTACCTCAAAGGTAAAGACCATTCAGACAATGAGCTGGAGTTAAAAGAAGCAGAAAAGTAAAAGGAACTGGTTGACAAAAGTTTGAGGTTGTGGGTTCGAACCTCGACCGCGTCATACCAAAAGATGTTAAAAGATGGGAGTTGTTGCTACCTTGTTTGGCGTTCAACAATAAGGGATAGAGCAACGTCGATCTGGCGCTGCTCAGTGGCTGCCGGGCTCACGATCAATTGGGCAAAAAGAATTTCCGTTTCGGTTTAATAACATTTCGAGTGGACTATTAGGCTATTATTATTATTATTATTATTATTATTATGAATTTTGTATTACTAGTGTTGAGATTAATCAAACATCAAAGGGCAATTTTGTACTGCATCATGTGTGTACTATTTCCATTGATCTTTGTGTAACATGTAATATTTCATTTTCAAAATAGGGGTTGTAAAAATTGATGTTGCAAATATATCATTGGCAACATGTATGATGGATATAATTCTTGAGGGGGAAAAAGAAATTGATTTTTAAAAAGTCTTTTTGTACTGTGCTATTAATAACTTTGTTGACATTTTGTGTTTGATTGATCACATCTTTAAGATTGATGTCAAATAGGCCAAACCTTCACTGACATGTTCCTCTCCTTTTCGGCTTAAAAGTGTATTATCTACATGTAAATGGGTGTCTTCTTTCATTATCATATTTATGCTCTGATTATAGTAATTATATGTGGACGGTTAATACCATGAGAAAATAATGTGGATTTGGGATGCAAACCTGAATCCGGTCATTCCATTATCAAATATAATTTAAGTTTGTGCTCCTGATATTGCAGTTGTATGTATTATTCACCTGAATGTAGGAACTGGTATTCATTTCCCCCAATATACAGGGTTTATGAGAAATTGAAAGATCAGTACCAGCCTACTCTATCTATCTATCTATCAGGCTATAGTTCATCCAGACGTTGGACACAGCCCTCCTCATAACATGAGATCAGTAAGTGTTTTCCCATCAATGTTTACTCCTCAATTTAAATGCGGCTTTTTGAATACTTCCTCTATAGTGGCTGTGAATATCTTTGGAGATAATGTGTCACCCTGTCGGACTCCCCTCTGGATCTTGACCTCCCTTGATACATCATTATCAATGTGAATTCTGGCTACTGCGTTGGTGTCAATATCTTCCAGGATGCGCACATACCCTTCTTCAATGTTAATCTTTCGTAGGGCATCAAACATGTCTGTGTGTTCGATGGAATCAAAAGCCTTCTGGTAGTCTACGAATCTGAAGCATAGTTGAAGTTGGTACTCATTTGCCTTCTCAATTAGTTGATTTATAGCTAATTACCAGCCTAAAACTGTAGACAAATATCTAACAAGCATTGGAAAGTTTGTATCAATGCTGAAGGTTGAGTATGAGGATATGGAGGAAATGGGAATCAACGAGAAGCAAATTGGAAGAATGGAAGGTCTACTGAAACAGATGAACATCAATAATAGAAAAAGTATCAGAAAAAGAGCAAGTGAGCTCAAGGACAACATAGAAGGTTCATCTTAAATTAAAAAATAAAGTTGACTAACAGGTTCTTTCCCAACCTTTTTTGGTTGGCATTTATCATGTTTTATATACTAACATGTTACTTTCCCAACCTTTCTTGGTTGGCGTTTATCAAGTTTTATATAACATGAGTTTTATTGTTTGGTGTTTTTGACACCAGATTCTTGATAAGCATGCAACATCAGTTATTTCAGCATGTGATTCATCAAGATTTTTATTTCATTTCAGTGACTGAAAACAAGTTGGAATTTGCGTTATCTTCTAAAAGCTTAAAGGAAACCAGAACACTCAGGGAAAATAAATTTTAATGAAAAGAGGGGATCGAGAGAAGCAATTTTAAAAAGTTTCATCAAAATCGGTTAAAAATGAGAGAGTGATGCAAGTTTTAAAGTCTCAATTTACTTTTTATGGTAATCTTCAAATCGGCAGTATTGCTTCAAAATGGCAGGCTGTTGTGGACAACTCTCTGTATGTTTTGTACTACAATTTTCAGATTTTCTCCATTATCTCTAAAGATGCTGCTTGTCTCTTGTGAGTTCAACATAATAGTATTGATTGTCTCTTACATTTGTAGAAACATTGATAGCCTTTGAGAACTTGAAAGGTTTTCACAGACAGTTGATGGCACAAGCAGAAGTAACATCAGGTCAGTATAAATCTGCATTTATGAACATGTAAACACCTGTACTTGCAGAAATAAACTTTGCAAACCTATTCATGAAGTAACCATGCTCTTTTCAGTTTGGATGGCTGTTTGTTTCTGAATTGCATGTCAAGATTTAAGTTAGTTATAAATATTTTTATGTTGTAATGTATTACAATTTATAAAAATAATATTGTTTGTTATTCGTGTTGATGTAAAGCGCCTAGAAAGTTAGAACCATTTGTAATAGGCGCTATATAACATCTTATTGTTATTATTACTATTATTATTATTATTATTATGCAATGCAGTTAGAAAGTAAGGTGAATATTATACGTCAGTGTTGGGGGTCGATGTACAGAGTAATAAATTAGTTCTTCATATCTATTTTTGTAAACTTCATTTGTTACATTTAAAACAATATCAACTTTGTTCTTTTAAAAATAATGCAAACATACAAATCAAGCTTTCCAAACCATAAATCAAGTCTATATTTTTATGACATGAAATTAAAATGAATAATTGTCTGACGTTTTAATGAATTGTTTAGAAAATCGGCAGAAAGGAGTACCGATCAGCCCCACTGAATTAGAAGATTATAGGAATCTGTGCATCCTAGTAGCCCTGATCAACACCGCATCAAGGAGTGATGTCTTAACCACCTTACAGTGGGCCACATGAAGAGTGCCCAAATTGTGACTGGCTTACATGTAATCCAAGTGAGTTGTTTTCATTAGTATAAACCAACATGATTAGGAGGTTATGGTTTTCCTCTTGTTATCTTTACAGAGTTTGTATTATGTTAGGACATAACAGAACTTGTAACTTGTATTCACTGGTCATGTTGTCTATCTTGCCTTATATTAATTCATTTCAATAATTCAAACAGTGATTTTTTTTTTTGTATACCACTTGTATTTAATTATGATAATGCTGATAATGATGAAATATTGCTCAAAGCCCCTTGCCAAAGTATTATTGGATTCTCCCTAATGAAACATGTAATTTGAAAACAAAGTATATTTGTGGCTATGAAAAGTATTTCCATAGGTACAATGAAATAGGAGATGTTACTTAATTCACAAATCTTGATTAATGGATTTATTATACTTAATTCATCAGACCGATGAAATTTAAGGCCTAAAAGGAAACCTTTTAATTTACCTTATAAACAGTCCAGCATAACAATTTGCCAGCTCTAATCCTGCAATTTTTCATTCCGAAATCTTAATTGAAGAATTTTGTATTGATTGTTAAAGGTGCCTGAACACAAGACATGCACCTCATATGGCAGGACAGAAGTAATTCTTGACCCCTGCGAGTATGGGCTGTTTGACTCATATTTGAAGTTTGTCCGACCAGTGTACGAACATGCAGAAGAAGAAGAAGATGGTGATGGTGATGATCAACGGCCCTTCTTCATCCGGACCGATGGTGCTCCATTGAAAAAAAACCGTCTCCGGAACTTCAGAAAAGCTGGGTGAGGTGGGGGTATAATGGCACCATCAGTACAAGAGCAATCAGGAAGACGGTGGCAACAATGGTAATTAATTTTTTTCAAAAATATAGATTTGTTATGCCTCCGCCTGGAGGCATATGTTTTCGGGTTGTCCGTCCATCCATCAGTCCCGTTTTCATTCTCGTTCTCGCGATAACCTAAAAAACCATTTGACGGATCAACTGCAAATTTTGATCATGTATGCATATGGGAGGGACAATGATCTGATTAGATTTTGGGGTCATGTGGTCAAATGTCATATATGTCATTTTTTACGTGAACATTTTTCATTCTCGCGACAACTAAAGAACCACTTGGCGGGTAACTTCAAATGTGGATTATACAATGTCTTTTAAATAAGACCATTTTTTTCAGATTTGTATTACACAAAGGTCCATTGCTTTTCTTGAATTTTTTTGTTATGATGAGACTAATAGTATGAAGTGTCCATTCCTATTTTCCATGTAAGTGTGTTTTTCTATTTTCATGCTATCAGTCCCGTGACCATCTGACGAATGAACAACGTTCCCACTTACATGAACCATTCATTGAAGACTGCAGATACGTATTATGCAGCTCGATGGAAAACGGAGCAAAATGTAGAAGCTCGGCGTTTGATGAGATCCCT
This sequence comes from Strongylocentrotus droebachiensis, assembly GCA_035222895.1. Lineage (NCBI taxonomy): Eukaryota > Metazoa > Echinodermata > Echinoidea > Camarodonta > Strongylocentrotidae > Strongylocentrotus > Strongylocentrotus droebachiensis. The sequence goes on along the minus strand of JAVYIG010001940.1, from coordinate 211,988 downwards.
ACTGTTAGATGAGGTGAGCACATAGACACAATGCTGCTTTTCAGCACTATTTAGTTCCCCCAAAACAGAGCTGTAATTAAGTATCAAAAGTCTAATGGATATATTTGTTACCATTTGAGAAAATAGCAGGAACATTTATTTGAATTAATACTGCATTATACTACACTGTATTATAAAAAGGTCACCACGCCCATGTGGTATATTCTCTTAGGCCTCCTTCAGTCTGTATAGACCATGGGTGTGAATCCTAACTGTCTGTCCTGCTGGAACAGCATTGTCTGTGGCTGAACAGACCGATGCGTGAGTGGCAGTCTTTGTCACACAAGTCGCACTTGTGGACTGTCTCTGTCCTGTGTGAGATAGCAGCGTTCTTTTCTGCGAGTCTGCTTCTCTTCCGCTGCACTCCTCAGTTGGTCTTCCCCTGCCTGCAGTCGCACTGTCAGGGTACTTCTCCAGCTCGAGCGGTCGGTGGCGAGTTCCTCCCAATGTTCTGTGTTGACCTTCAGAGCCTTCAGGTCCCTCTTGACAACATCTCTGAAGCGCAGTTGAGGGCGGCCAGTGTCTCTCTTGCCAGTTGCCAGTTGACCATAGAGGATTTCCTTGGGGATTCAGCCATCCTCCATACGATGGACATGGCCTAGCCAGCGGAGTCTGCGTTGTCTGAGGAGGGTAAACATGCTTGGAAGGCCGGCACGAGATAGGACTTCGGTGTTCGGCACTTTGTCCTTCCATGAGATGCCGAGTATGCGGCGGATACACCTCAAATGGAAGGCATTCAGTCTCTTCTCTTGCTTGGCGTAGGTCGTCCATGTCTCACTCCCGTACAGCAGTGTGCTGAGGATGCAGGCATTGTACACTGCCATCTTTGTCTTGACAGAGAGTTTGGTGTTACCCCACACCCGTGTGGTGAGGCGAGTGAGTGTTGCTGCCTTTCCTATTCTCTTGTTGAGCTCTGCGTCCAGGGAGAGGTTGCTGCAAACGGTGGACCCAAGGTACGTGAACTGGTTCACAGCTTCCAGCTCGTAGTCATCAATAGTGATGGATGGCGGCGCTTCTACACCTTGTCCCAGGATGTTCATCTTCTTCAGACTGATAGTCAGCCCAAAGTCCTTGCAGGCCTTGGAGGAACTGTCCATTAGGGTCTGGAGCTCCTGCTCCGTATGGGTTGCGACAGCAGCGTCATCCGCAAATAGCATGTCTCTGATCAGAACCTCCCATACTTTTGTTTTGGCTTTGAGACGGGGAAGGTTGAACAGGCTGCCGTCCGATCTAGTGTGTAGGTAGATCCCCTCTGTTGCTGAGCCGTAGACATGCTTCAGGAGTAAGGCAAAGAAGATCCCCAAAAGAGTCGGAGCAAGGACGCAGCCTTGTTTGACACCGCTGCGAATGTCAAAACAACCACTTGCTAGGACTTAGTTTTGATAGGAAGGCAATATTTTGTCTTTCCATCCTTTGTGCAGTTATTCTTTTGGTGCTTTAAGTTAATTGTGTTTATATTGGTTGCTTCAGGTCAGGTCAGGTCAGGGGAATCTCTCCTGCTACTGGTAAAAATGTAGCCCAGTACTGTTTTAGTTTTAGTTTTAATCTCAAGTCTTCAGCTTCTGCCAATGAAGGACAGATCTGGTAGTGAAGTGAGTTGTAACCATTTCCATTAAAAAGTCTATTGACCTTTGGCTCGGGAATCTTGGGAAAGTTTGGATGCTCTGGTTGTCTGCCTCCATTAATCAACCCAGTACTACTGGCATCACTACTTGCTGGATCCGATGATCTCATTGTTCTGACATGGAAAAGTGCTACCACTAAAACAAAGAGCAGGATGATTCCACAGACTACCCCCACTGCTATGTAGAACACACTGGTGGATGTCACTGCTTTCACCTTAGACTCAGTGACTAAATGTTAGTTATTAGTCCTAGGCCTGGGGTCTTCTCTCTGTACTGGATCCTTGGATTGAATAGGAACTCCTGGCATTCCTTGACACAATTTGGTTCTAATGGTATTAAGTGTGGTGATATTGCTGGCTGAGTATAGCGTTAGGTTGACTTGAAGCTCAATGATGGCTTCACCTCCTTCATGGCCTGTACATTCAAGCTGCATCTCAAACACTGTTTCTTTGACTGGAACTTTCCCATCCTTTGTGATATTCAAACTTGGATGATACAATATCCTTGGATTCTTGGACTTCACAGACATGGAATAATAAACTTGTCTCTCACTGTACCATGTATAATAGAGTTTATTAATCCCTGTTGGTACTGCTAAAGGGTAATTGGTAGCTGCTCGGTTAATCTTCCGTTCTCAGATATAATAGAGCTCTGCTGAAACACCTACTAATCTTTTTACTTCAGCTGGGCTAATGAACAGGTTCATATATCCATTTACACAGTAAATACAAGAGAATAAAACCACACATTTAAGCAGAATTATATATAATGTTCTTGTAGCCATTTTTGTTTTTTTTCTCCTGACTTCTTCACACACAGTAGCAAATGTAATGTCAATGACCCAAATACAGCACTCCATGTGGTAAATTAAATTTGTGATTTCTTATTCAGGTGGCATCTGAATGAAGTGATGAGTATCAAGAACAGTATATTGCATGAATAATTGTTGCACATGGATTTCAATTCTGTAAATCATGTAATAATACTATTTTGTTATTTATAAAGTTACACAACTGCCTTGAAATTTCAAGATAAAAAGTTTTAGCAAGTCACAGATATAAAAACTGTTTTGACAATTAGTTTTAATCGCATAGTGGGAGAAAATTCTGTAAGAAAGAGCCCATGTATTAGGAAATATTAGCTGAAGATTTGCTTTCTCACTCTTATGTTCATGAAGGTACTAAATGAGGAGGAGGAGCCAAGAACTGACATGACAGAGGAAGAGTTCAATGAGGACGAATCAACCAAGGAGGAAGATGTAGATGGCAATGTATGTATGGCAGTTTATTGCAAAAATACATAAAATTACTTCTCACTTCTGAGGTATTGAGTAATTCCAATGGAATGTTTTGCACAGGTACGTGATATAAATAACAATTGAATATGTTTTGTAATCAGTTGAGAAATGAAGCCTTCTGAGCATCTGGAAAGGGTTAACCATGAGTTCATGGATCTTGGGGGGAACTGACTGAAGTCAGTATGACTTAATTTGATTTCAGAGGGCTTTTTGATATTGTCATGTATTACCCCAAAAAATGTCAATTTTAACCCTATATACATGTAGCTAAGGCTATTTAAAAACTGCATAGCCTGAGTGCGTTTCCGTTTGACACCGTTGTGTAGAAGAGCGTGGAAGATTCTTCAGTCGTCACCGCACACTTACGATCCCCAGCAGCATGCACTCCATTCATAGACAGCTAAGATATGCACTACACATCATATGCAGGAACGAGCTGAGCTTGATCTAATCTAAAGGGGAAAACAATGAAGTACAGAAGGAAGAGAAGAGGAAATATAGGAAAAACAAAGAAATACATAAGGAAAGAACAGAGGTTATAGAGTTTATTGTATTTCTTTGTTTTTCATTTGATTCTCTCCTCTTCCTTTATGTATTTCTTTTTTCTTCCTTCCATCAATCTACATTTCTTTGTTTTATCTTGTACTTTATGCTCTCCCGTTATGTTCAAATGATACATGTAATCAGGTTTTTGAGGAATTTTGGATCCGACGAGCAAGAACAAAATTATGCATAGCTTTAGAACCCCATGCCTGGGCGTCACAAATTTGGTCTCAAAAGATGCATAGGACAAAAGTCCTGAAAATTTAGTGAGAGTTATTTTTGCTTTAAAAAATGTTGAGGGGGATGCTACTTTAGCCTTTCCTCGGGCTGCATGTATATAGGGTTAAACTTTCATTCAACCTTCCATTACTTCTTGATTCTTCATGCAGACATGTCCAAGAGATAGGGGAGAGCCATCCACGAGACCAGAGAAAAACAAGGGATTCAAAGTCCAACCAAAGACAGCAGTAAGTGTAGCTTTTTAGCCATACATTAAATGTATGCATTCGTTAAATCACTACTATTTTTTACTTGGTAGTGTCTGAAAATATATATGTGGCACAATGAGAACAATTTGCTGCAAAAAGATAAATTGTTCATGTTTTCAATACTTTGTTTTGCCCATAATGAATCTATGCTTTGCAGATGTTCATAAGTTCTTTCTCTGTGACTGTACTGCATAAGTGGAAAGTCATCAGGAAAATCTGGCTTTACAAATTATTCCAGTATTAATATTAATCTATTAAAGTCCACTCCAAATTTGTATTAAGTTAAACCGAAAATGTGTAGCAGAGATATGTGTGGCAGTAATAGTAATTCCTGTAACGATTAAACAGGAATTTTTGTGGGGGTTATATGTTATAACATTTCAACCAAAGTCATCTACTTTCCCAATTTAATCATGTGATGTGTGTAGTGTTATGTTGGGAGATGATGTAAAGGCCTTCATTACACCAATACAGTAGAGCGTACGCCTTACAACCGGGAGGTCGTGGGTTCGAACCCCGGTCGTGTCATTCCAAAAGACATTAAAAGACGGGAGTTGCTGCTACCTTGTTTGGCGTTCAACAATAAGGGATAGAGCAACGTCGATCTGGCGCTGCTCAGTGGCTGCCGGGCTCACGATCAATTAGGCAAAAGGAATTTCCATTTTCGGTTTAACTTAATAAAATGATTATTGTATATATAGAAAGGAAAATGAAGTCTATTCTTGTCAAGATCATACATCTCATCATCATCTTCTTCCTCACAAACTACATAGCTACAGAACTATAAATGCTTCATGACGCTTTGGTCCGGTGCAGATGAAACTTGATTAGTCAATTACTAGGAACAGCCTTAAAACTATCCATGGAAGGCAGCAAAGTAAAAGTAGCAAGGGGTAGATTGTTCCAGACGTGTATGGTCCTTGGTAGGAAAGAGTACAAGTTCCTGTCAATTCTGGATTCAATTACATTGTCTGCTATCTGCATCAGATGTGAAATGCTGACTTGAGTGATTTGCGTTTCTGGGATGAAACTTGGTTAATGTTACTGTAGATTCTCCCTTGTGGATTAAGTAGAAATGTTTTTATCTGGCAATAAGTCGTCTCTTGGTTACCTGGTAGACTTTCCCAATCCAGTTTTTATAACATTCCGATGTCACTGGACTTACGGTGGTAATCATAAACCGCAAAACAGGGAAGCACCTCGTTGAACTTTGTCAAACATCCGAATGTATTTAGTCTGGTTTGGAATAACCTATTGCTTACTGAACTGACCACTAAAGTCAGAGAGATCATAAGCTACATTTGTAGTAGAAAGAAAAAGGCAAGACTTTGTGTGGTTGTGAGTAATGTATTATATTTTCTGTAGATTAAGTTTTAAAACCATTCCAGTAATGTAATAACAGAGGGTGATAATTTCATCTGAAAATTGTTCAGATTTTACTGTTATTGATTAGACATCCACATTGTGCACATATAGATCTCTGGATAGCTAAATAACCATTTGAAAGTATCTAATTGGCTATTAAATAGGGTTAAATAATTCAATTCAGTTATTTTCTCAATCACAGTATTAACAAAAATATAGAAAATATTAAAATATGAACAAAAGCAAAGTAGGAAACAATAGGAGGAAAATGTCTTTGGAAAGTATTTGTCTGTTATTGTCACTTTCAACTTGGATTTAAAGATAACAAATTACTTGGCGTTGCTGGGATTATGAATTAAAATAAAAGACCACTTTGAAGGGCATTATTCATAGTAATGTGGCTAGCCTGGACTAGACCAACAGGGCATATGATATGACCAACCCACAGCTGAGGCAAAGGATTGACAGTAAACAATTCTACGATAAGGTTTGGCACCTTGGATTAGGCAAAGGTAATTAATACTTCAAACGGCAATCTTCTTCTGCATTCATGAATTCTTGATCTACTCGTGTCTTTGTATTTCTCTATGTCATAACCATTCAATGGATGAGGTGATTTTTGACCAACTTGCGGAGCGAGACTACAGACGTCACTATTTCCGGCGTCATCGTCGTTGGCGTCGTCACAATCATACTGTAATCAATATAACTTTCTATGCATTTGAGGTAGAATCACTAAATTCATGTCACAGGTACATCTCTTAAAGCAGTAGGTCAAGTTCGAAAGTGAGTTGGATCTGACCAAGTTCAAAGGTCAAAAGGTCAAAGAACTTTCCATAAAAATCACTCACGATAACTTTCTATAAAAATCACTCACAATAACTTTCTATGGATTTGTGGTACATGTAGAATCACCTAATTAATATATCACAGTTTCTTTTGAAGACAAAGGCTAATAAACTTCATTAGAAGCCACTGAACATATAATGTTTTGTATCTTTGAGGAGATGAGGCAAGACAACACTTGGCATTTGCTTTGTATAAGTAATTCAAATAAAACCTTAAGGTACTCAGTTTGAAAAGTCCTGACTTGAATCAAAAATGTTTTATTCCTTTTGCACTTTCAGGCTGACATGAGGACACAAAACGTCACGTGACTCGGTAACGGTATGACCGATTTTCAAAAACTTGTTGTCAAAAGATTTGCAAGACATGAAAGAAAAAAGTCTGGAAGTGGCGTTGAGTAAAATGTGGCGGTTCGCATTTCGCAGCGATAATTGTCGAGGGGGCCATGATGCCCTCCCCCCCCCCCCCAGTCTTTTACGGTTAATGTGTGATCTATTTCAGATCTGGCAATGGTGGAGGCATTAATTTTGACTGCACGAAGTTGAGGATACATGTAGTTTCTCTCTATTTTCTCCAGCCTCACGCTGCTCATAAAATAAAGTATTCTCCATGTGGTTTCACATTTATTTTTACTTGCAGAGCTCTGGTAGAATCTGCCCACCTACGATTGTGCTACCAACGCCAAGACATGAGGAGGCTGGATTGAGATTAGACGACAAAACTCTACTACAATACGATATCAACAAGTGATCATCGATGCCTCACGATCCGATCCTACTCTGCTTAGGTGGGGGGGGGGGGGGGTGCCACAAGTTCCGTCGTCGGCCCTGTAGTATTTACATGCTATACGACACCCTTAGAGGACATCATTCATTCCCACGGTTTCTCCTCGATGATATATGCCGACGACACCCAACTATACTGTTAAGTCTGGACAAGTTCTTCAAATGTTACCGAAGCTGGAAGATTGTCTACATGCCATTCGCTCCTGGTTGACTGAAAACTTTCTGCTCTTGAACGACAACAAGATGGAAGTGCTACACCTGTTTTCTCACCGAAGAAGAAATACAATAGAACTCCCTCTGATTTAAATAACAAATGGTTGTGTTAATTCCTCCAAAACAGTTGTTAACCTAGGTGTTACATTTGTTCAAAACCTTTCAATGCGCCCCCATGTCAATAGTATCTGTCATAAAGCATCCTTCGCCCTGAGAAAAATTTGTAAAATTCGTAAATTCCTCTCCAAGTCATCCACTGAAATCCTCGTCCACGCATTTATCAGTTCACTCCTTGACAGTTGTAATAGCCTGCTCCATGGAGTTCCGGAAAAAGATATGGACAAGCTGCAAAGAATCCCGAACTTTGCAGCACTTCTAGTTTCTCTCACCAAAAAACATGACCATATTACACCAACCCTTAAACAATTGCATTGGCTCCCCATTCAATTTCGCGTTTAGTTCAAAGTTCTTCTTTTAACTTTCAAGTCTCTACATGGTCATGCCCCAAATTATCTTTCTGAACTGATTCAATTATACACACTCAATAGGCCCCTTCGTTCTGCAAATCAAACTCTCTTGACCGTTAAAAAAGCAAAAACAAAATACTTTGGTGATAAGGTCCTTTTCATGCTCTGCTCCACGTTTGTGGAATTGTCTTCCAGCCTCCATTCGTTGCATCTCTGATATTACTTTGTTTAGATCAAAATTAAAAACCTACCTAATGGAAAATGCATATTCAACGTAGTTCTTAAATTGTTAACTTACCTTGTTATCTTATGTTTCATAATTTCACTTTAAATTTGTTCTCTTGTCATTACTCTGTTTAGTTTTAATGGTATCAATATTTTAAAGTGCTTTGATATAAATGTCTTATGAAAAGCGCTATATAAGTAAAAGTTATTATATTATTATTATTACAATACTGATAGGGATAGGTTAAAAAGAAGGGCGGAACAATTCCGTTTTTGTAAGAATCATATCAATAATTATAGACATGCTCTAAAGAAAGATTATTATGTGACAAATATCATTGAACATCACTATGAACATGACTGACAATGAGAGCGGACAAAATATACAGTTCCTCAGGTAGACAAAGGAACATCCCTTCACTGCTATTATGTAAAAATGTGTAGAACAGGTGTCACATGCATATTCACCTTTTTACATAATAGCTGTGAAGGGATGTTCCTTTGTCTACCTGAGGAACTGTATATTTTGTCCGCTCTCATTGTCAGTCATGTTCATAGTGCATATACGAAACCCTACTCAGCTGTGAAAAATCTTGAAAGTTCTTAGTGGCAGTAATGCCCAATTTTCTGTTGACAAACTTGGAGTAAATGATGAGTATGTTCATAAACCTCTCAAAATAGCAAACAAACTTAATCATTCATTTGCAAGGTTTTGTGTTATACCATTGGGTGCTCCCAAGATTTCTGATAATGGTAATGTACATCAAGTTTCTTGTAACCATATTTTTGCTTTTGCGGAAATTGATTCACAGTGTGTACCACTAGAGATTCTTAAAATGCTGGATATTAAAAAGGCAATAGGTATTGATGGATTGGACTCTTAATTACTTAAAGAAGCTGCACCGATTGTGTCATAGCAATTAACTCAGATGTTTAATTTTTCAGACAGGTCAGAAACCAAATCATTGGAAGACTGCTATTAGTCAAATCAATCCACAAAAGTGGTGAAAAGCAATATATAAATAATTATCGCCCAATATCAATTATTCTCAATGTAGTGAAGGTTCTCGAAAGAGTGGTTTATGATTCACTTCATGTACTTTTGCAAAAGACAAACACCTGGTTCAGACGGTCTCCTAATTGAATTTTATGAGACATTTTGAGCTGATATTAAAACTATAATGTGTGCCGTTTTTAATAAATGTTATGCAATTAATAATCTTTGCACTTCAATGCGGAGAGGAATTATTACTCTGATACCCCAAAAAGACAGAAATTTACTCCTTTAGAAAATCTGGCGTCCCATTTCGCTGTTGAATAATGATTACAAAATATTAGCTCAGGTTATTTCTTTCAGGATAAAGAACGTTTTAGATTCACTTATTCATGAAGATCAGTGTGGTTTTCTGAAGGGTCGTTATATTGGAGAGAATATACGTCTGTTTATTGACACAATTGACCTATTGTAAATGTAATAATATCCCAGGCATTGCATTATGCATAGATTTCGAAAAAGCATTTGACAGAGTAGAATGGAAGTTTTTGTATACAGTGTTACGTAAGTTTTACGTCAGGTTTACTAATCAGCCTCTTTGTAATTATGTGTATAACTGTGAACACATAGGTTTTCATGAACCATCTTGATCTATTCCTCGTCGATTCATTTTTTGTCTCTTCTCTTATGATCTTTAACTAGTCCTTCTGGTTGAGGTTACACAAAGCCAGATCAAGAGCAGTCTACATTTATGCCTCTTGGTGACTTCTGAAATATTTAGACTTCTTGATAAGGCTTTCACTTTCTATTGAAGGCACCACTTTCATGAAGAAGAACGCAGAGTAGAGGTTACTTTAAACTGTCTAGTTTCAATTGTATGTTTACTTGCTTTTCCATGTATCACAGACTATCATTTGTACCATAGCTGTAATAAAGGCATATACAAATGTACTGACGAATTCATTCAGTGATTGCGTTATTTTTTGCTCTAAACCGCAAAAATCTTTGTTAATAATAAATAATAAACTCAAATGTGATATTTCCTTTTGAATAATGATAATGCACCAATGATGACAAAACTAATAATTACAAAGCTGGTAGAAGAAGGAAAGGCCGAAGAACAAAAAGGTGGAGGAGGAGGAAGGTAAAAGAATGATGATGATAAGACAAAACAAGAAGAAAAACAGAAACATAGGGCAAAATGAGAATGATGCAACTAATAAGAGTGATTATGATGACGATGAGAGGAAAATAGGGTTAGGATGATAACTAATGATAAAGAAGAGTGAAGATGATGATGTTGGGAAGAAAAAAGAATGATTATATCGAAGAGAGAATAAGAGAGAATAACAAGAAGGAGAAGAGGGAATGATTAACATTGATAAGAAGAATGATGGTGACGACAATGATAAGACAAAATTTAGGATGATCATGATTAGAAGAGTGATGATGATAATGATAACTTATGATGATGGTGGTGATGAGAAGGAGAAGAAGATAAAATGATGATAATGAAAAGAAAAAAGAATAATAATATTCCACTTTTATATAGCGCTTAAATGGAACTTCCACCATGACATCAAGTTCGTTCTAATAAAAGCAGAAAAATTAGAGGAACCTATCAATGAAAGATTATTAACATATTAATGATAATCATGAATTAAAGAGATGAGACTGCAACTAATTTAGAAAACCCTCGGTTAGCCTAAATAGAGGCTGAATAATTTATTTTTTAATAACATTAAATTATGAAAGCATATGATATTGAAAATAATGAGTATGGGTTAGGGTTAGGGCTAGGGTTAGGGTTACAGTGTACTGTAATGAGCATTAGAGGGCGCTTTACGTTTTCGCCTGTAAATACCCCCCTTTTTAAATATTGTATTAAATTCATTTAAAACACTTTTCAAAGAGAGAAACGATTGAAAACGATTATGTAAATGTTTGAGTTTCAAACAGAAACATGCCTATTACGAATGAGTGTGATGAGATGAATACAGCTGGCTTTGTAATATGACGCGCACTTATATATTTTTATTTTACACCGGAATTATCAAAAACCTAGAAATATTTATACGTCCTTTTATATACTTTTTACGAAGGTACTGGTTAAAATTTTCTGGAATGGCTTTCATCAAAGCTTATTCTTGCTGTTTCTGTACCTGGACTTTCGATATTTCATCCCTAAATTTAGAAATTTAGAAAAGATGTTGGCGCTCACTTATAAACGGGGGCATATAATTACTCGCAGTTGTAAGCAGAAATCTTTTTTTTAAAATATATTTCAGCAAATCCTGAGTGAAATTTTGTTGGGAAGTGTCAGAAAATAGTTCAAAGTAACTAAATCCGCTTTTTATTTGAAGTTTATAACCCAAATAAAAAGGAAAATATTATTTTCTGAGGTGGAATATATCACTAGATTTTTATCATTCTTGATAACACCTCTAAATGGGAAGACGCTGCATACTAGTAAGGAGTCCAAGGGATACCTCTAAAAAAACAGCGAAAAGAACACTAGCGAATTGAAAATCCATGGAAGAATATAAATATTGTTTTTATATATAGAAAGGAACAAAAACTGCTATATCTTGTGCAAAATATCAGCCGTTATTTGTAATTAATAACGCTGCGATTCCAATGTCGCCAACTTTATTAGCGAACGAACTGCGTGATATAGGCTAATAGGAGAAGCTCTCCGCCGAAAATGATCCTTTCTCAAACCAGTCTTGTCGTGCACTTACTCGCTCCGGAGAGAGAGAGAGCGAGAGAGAGAAAGTGTGTGAGAGAGAGAAAGAGAGAAAGAGAAAGGGAGAGAGAAATAGGGAGCGGGAAAGAGAGAGAGAGAGAGAGAGAAAGCCAGGATTTGAACTTGCACATTCGTGACTAAAAGTCAAGAAAACCTTTCCAAGCATGCATTTGCAGCTACTCCGGGATAAATTTAAGTCACCCCTTGATATTTTGTTTTTGAGATGGGATGTTGTGTATTATTATAATGAAGGCAATCATGAAAGTGAAATAAGATCGAATCGAAGCAGGTGATATTGCGTTTCAAGAAGGCCGCTGTATGACGTCATCATTTCTTTGAAGTGCCCTATGTCCTGCGTATACCGATCGAAAGGGTCTTTCTAGGAGCGCGGGTCAAGATGTAACAGTCTGTCTGGCAATTCTCCTTCACCCAGTTCTGTGATGGGTATTCAATTCAATCATTTTGCATACAGCTTTGACTGTTATTACGTTTATATACGATTGTGTTGTATGTGTGTGTAGGTTTGCCCAAGACTTTAATTCGAATTAGAAGGACTAAGTGATGGACACTAATGTATTACTAAAAGGGCACTGGAACATTGATATGGTATCGAACACCGAACCTCCAAGTTACAATGGCACTGCTCTATACCACAGAGCCATTATTCCATCCCCAGGTGAATGTTTACGTAACTGCGAGTAAAGAATCAATGACGCTTTGAAAGGTTTTTGGACGGGTTTTTCTGTCCCCCCCCCCTCAACACACACACACACACACACACGCACAAGTTCAGTCCTTTTACAGGTCTTTTTAAATAATTCCTTCCCCTATATAGTGTTGTTAAAGGAAGACCATCAGGGGATGTTTCACAAAGATCCTAAGTCGAACTTAACTCTAAGTTGGACTTCAAAATTATGGAGAGCCATTTGGAGCCTTACAATAAAATATATTCGATAGTGAAAATTTCAGTATTTCAGACTTTTTATCAATTCCACATCAAGACGGAACATAAAATCTCCTTGATAATAGAAAATAAAATGATTTGAATCAACATTTTATGCCTTTTAAAATGACTTTTACAAAATATTTTCAAAGATGCTAATGGCTTTCCATAATTGTTAAGTCCAACTTAGAGAAAAGATTAACTAAGGATCTTTGTGAATCACCCCCCCCTGTTTTATAGGTACAGGTTCGACATTAGGGGGGTGTTTCACAAATATTTTTAGTTGAAATTATCTCTAAGTTGGACTTACCAATTATGGTAAGCCGTAAGCATTTTTGAAAATATTTTATAAAGTTTTTTTAAAGGCATACAAATGTTGATTCAAATCATTCATATTTTCTATCATCAACGAGATTTCATGTTCTTGATGTGGAATTTATGAAAAGTCTAAAATACTTGAATGTTTGCTTTTGAATATATTTCTTTTTAAGTCTACCAATGGGTCTCCGTGATTATTCAGTCCAACTTAGAGTTAAGTTCGACTTAAGATCTTTGTGAAACACCCCCTAGGTTTGTTTATTGCGAAGTTTATCTAAGTTAGATGTGAAATGATTGAATACAAAATCTAGGGCACCAGCCAAAAATGTGGGGCGACCAACTACTGAAAAATATAGAAACTTATACATGCAGGATGGATTTTTGTTTGGTTTAGTATAACGTTTGATTCTTGATATTATCTGCAATACAAATGCTTGCAATAACATTCGCCATGTCCAGTTTTGATAATTTTCCGTCGTAGTATAATATTATCCATTTCTTTCTTTTCTTTTTTACCTCACATCTTAGCATTTTGTCACGGAATAGAATTGTTTTAAATCTCGCTAAGGAGAGAAAAATAGTCAAATTTTAGTTGAGCGATGGAGGGATGTGCAAGCAATGTGTTATATATAGTACACATTCTGAATCCACATCCATTATGACTATATGAGCCTGAAGCACGTCCACTCATCAAGACTTGTTTGCAATGCTCTCGGTGTTCCTAATAGAGCCTGCATTTATCACTCCTCATCTCTTCTCTCTCTTCCTCCCTCTCTCTCTCTCTCTCTTCCTCCCTCTCTCTCTCTCTTCCTCCATCTCTCTCTCTCCCTCATCCTCTTCTTCCAGTTTTATCTCTCTTGTTTCTATCTCTCCCTCTTTCACTCCCCCTCTCTCTCTCTCTCTTATCTCCCTCTCCCCTCTCAGTCTCTCTTCTCTACCGCTCTTTTCTCTCTTTTTCTCTCCCTCATCGTTTCTCTCTTTCCTTTCGACTCTCTCTCTCTGACTCTGTCAATCTTTCTATTTTCCCAATTTTATTTTCCTCTCTGCTTCCCCCTCTCCAGGCGCGGATTCAGCGACAGGGGGGGGGGGGGGGGGGCGACCGGCCGGCCTCTTTCGTTCTTTCATCCATGTATCTATTTATGTTCTGTGTTCTCCTCCCTTCTCTTCTTCTTTCCCTTGGTGGTCATGCGTGCGTCTTCTATATCTCCAGGCTTATTCTATTATACACACATTTGTGTTCCCGTCACTGTCTCTTTTCATCTCTTTACGGTTTGATTGATTTCTCTTAGTTTTTACCAGCATGAAGTTTAATCTGTATCTACGATTTATTATAATTAATATTATGACGATATTTTTAAAGACGCATACGAGTGGGCTCTCAATGGGAATTTAAAGCCCCACTGTTCTGCTTGTGGCTACTTGCTCCCTCTATATAGAAAACTTCCCCGATCGGTGCCTGTTGGTCCCCCATGATCCTCTATTTCTTATTATAGTTAAGAGCTGAGTTAATGCGATAGCCACCTATCAGTGACCTCGCTGTGTGGCTTATTCCCTTCTGGCCCAGTAGTATTGACGGTCTTTAACACCATTTGGGTGTTTACCCAATAACAGGTGTTGTCAATCACCAGGATTAACCTGTAGTTAATGCCTTATGTAATGCTTTGCATACCCCTTACGGTAAAGACGTTATCTTACTTACACACATAAAAGGTTTTACCACCAAATATGATGTTGGCGACTTATGGCCTTCTGCACATGGAAACTGACGACCCTCTTCCTTTAAGAGATAGTTAATTCTCACTGATATGTTTCTATAAAACAGAGGTTGATATACAATTAATACACAGCAGTGAGGGCAGAATTACCCAGACAAGGTACCTTTGGAACAGTCTAACACGTCCGAGGCGGTAGCCGAGGACTGTTTTGAAGGTACCGAGTGTCGGTAATTCAACTAATGCCAGAACAAAATTGTGTATTATTTGTTTTATAAGATTATGTTTCATTTGTTATATAGAATGATGTTTTACAACATGATTTTAGTAATGACCGGTCATTAGAATTGGATAATGACCGGTCATTATCCATATTACGCGTTAGACAAAATAAATGCCTGGTCACGTGTACGCTTTCGTCCAATCATTTGATTAGGATCCACGTCATCATCTTATATTGTGTATTATAGGGTCATCGGTGCGGTGATGACGATTTTTTAATAGAAGTGGGTCAGTGTCTTTGATTGGCTAGTAGATGAATGTTCGGTGACCTATACTTACGTGCTAAATATATTTTCGTGTACCGATGATTCTGACGTCACACTCGTAAGGGATTCACTGCTGTAACACCGAACCAGCTTGCGCATGATCGCATCCTCATCAGCTAGGTCACGCGCGTCGGCGGCATGCGCGTTGTGATGATTGAGTAGTTCCGGGGTAACGGTAGGTGGCGGCATACGAGATTCCTGTGCTGCTGCTGATATGGCTTGCTCTGCCTTTACGAAGAGGTTTTCATACTGGATGAACTGTCCTGTCTCGTTCACTGGTATCTCCGTGCTCTGTGTGACCTAGTTGTGAATGATAGAAAACACATATAACATCAATGGCAGGTTAGAACACTGCTTAACGCGTAATAAAAACAAAAAAATGTTGGGTAAAATTTACCCCAACAAAAGGTAATTTTGTGTCATAGAAACTTTGGAAAAATGTTATGCCCAATGTAGGTAACTATAGTTTTCCCCAATCGTTACTACCTTTTAAAAGGGTGAGGTATAACAATTTATAAATCACTGTGTAATAAAAAAAAATCATTGACAAGATCAACTTTAAAGGTTGTATACTATTCCCATCCCTTCTTCTCCCAGCTGGTCGGTTATTTCCATTCAAGGGCGATCAATAATTCCACTTCGGTAAGCTCAATGGATGGATGAATGTACTGGGCTATAATATATATATATGTACAGACAACATGTAGTCGCTATCATAAACGAGTGCGATTGTTGACCAATATTTTGCCTAGAATCAGCGCTTTCAAACGTCTTTCAGGCAAATTTGTTAAGGTGATAAATGCAAAGCCTTTTTCAAACGTCTTTAGATATGGGCATATTGTAACGCCGAAAAAGGTGCGTTTTGAATGTGACATACAGCCAGAGTCACGTTTCAGAGACATGATAAACGCAAAGCTGTTTTGAACCCCACATACAAATCGGACCTTCCCAGGTTAATTTCCGGTTCGGAGGATAGCGCGCCATATGTTGTGTCATGTCGTTGTACAAACATGTGTGTGTAGTTGACCTCCGAGAAACTGTCAGCTTCCCGGGTCAAACGGCGCAAAGCAGCTGCGCAGAGACAAGGCCTTTATTTTGAATCGTGAAGAGACGATAAAAGGCGACATCCCGCAAATCACCTTCGTATAGTGGGGTTCAATAGTGGGGTTCGATATGTACATATCTAGTGGCAAGACGCGATAAAACAAACCTGCCTCTGTTGGCGTAAGGCTTGTTCAGATATAACTCGGCAAAACCTCGGCTGTTTTTTTTTAATGATGGCGTAACGTATATACGCTTCTACATTTCTACATCGTATAACACAAAGTTTTGATTTACACGTAAACGAACCGCGGCGGATTTTTTTGCGGCGGATGTTTTGCTGTGGTTTACCGAGACATATTTGAACAAGCTTTATTAAGTATAATATCTGCCTGGAGATAGTTTGCAATCAAAATGTGGGTAAATAACAAAGTTCATGTAATATAACTAGTTCTTTGTCATTTTTTTCCTTCTGCCCACGCTAGAACATAATTTCTAATTTATGTTCTTTTTTTAATTCCCTTATGTTGATTCGAGCCAATGGATGCATTAAGTCTGATTAAAGTATAAAAACTATTTCAAATATACTTTGATGCTTTATCTTTACATTTCAGTCGAACAAATTAACAGTTCGATATTTTATGTTGCTTTCCCATTTCTTAGAAACTAAACACAAAAGTAAGTTCCCCCGTAGCAGCACGTAATTTCTGAACCGCAAATTTAAAAAAAGGATTTAAGCTTTAAAATCATTAAATTGAACGGATTACAATCATTATAATTTTTCGAACAAATTCGGCAGTCTCTTTTTACTTGTGAAATAGATCATAACCATGTATTTCATGTGTATTGTTTTCTGAGACTCGGAATGTTACTCGAATAGTGCAAAAATATGAAAGAAACTATGAACCTTGCCACTTTGAAGAAGAAAAAGTGGTCAATTTAGCCCTTCAAATGATTTCATTTCTCATGCAAAACATAATACAATGAATAAGTATATTACAAATGAAATATACAATGAAACGACAAATGGGATAGAAATAGCACGATAAAAGAGGAACTAACTAGAAGCAGAGCTTGTTGAAGTGTTAGTTCCTCAGATGCTGTCTTACAATATATCTTGAACAAAGTATACTAAGTACATTAATAAATAACAATACAAATATTGGGGAAAAAAACAAAAATTCCTGTCCTGAAAAGGTGTACAAAGATGTGTAAGATCAGATGCTTTTCTGAACAGAAATAGTGTACCTAGTTTCATACATAATCCAGACAGGGGCGTCGCTAGACCTTTTTCAGTGGGGGGTCGTAGAGGCCAACGATTACCGACAAAACTAGCCACCAATTACCGACAAAATTAAATGTCCAATATCTACAAATTTAACCCTATAAACCCGGGGCCGAAGGCTAAACTATTTTCCTATGAACTATCTTTAGTACTTGCGTATGCGCAAATGGTCATTTTCCTCGACGACATAAATATATGAATTATTTCGTCAACTTAATCAGCATCATAGCTATATTTTAATGCAGGCGCGGAGCTAGGATCTTATTTTAGGGAGGGGCGGTAGAGAGCAAGCGAATCACTTAAAGAGCGCGCGAAACGCGCTCATTAGGGGGGTGGGTGATAGGCCTCCCGCGCGAAGCGCGGAAGCTTAAACGTTACCTTAAATTATTAGGAAAAGAAGACGATTTATTGTACCGTTCTCGACTGTTAATCCTTGTCTGAAAGAAGTTCCTCCCCCTTCCCGCGCGAAGCGCGAAAGCTTTGACGTTTCATTAAATTATTATAAAAGTAGGACGATTTGCTGTACCGTTCTCGACTGTTAATCCTTGTCTGAAGTTTCTCCCCCTCCCGCACAGCGCGGAAGCTTTGACGTTTCATTAAATTATGAAAAAAAAGTAGACGATTCAATGTACTGTTCTCGACTCCTAATCCTTATCTGAATTCAGTTCTCCCCCTCCCGCGCGAAGCGCGGAAGTTTTGGCGTTTCATTAAATTATAACAGAAAGTAGACGATTCGTTGAACCGTGCTCGACTCTTAATCCTTTGACGTTTCATTAAATTATGAGAAAAAAAGTAGACGATTCGGTGTACTGTTCTCGACTCCTAATCCTTATCTGAATTCAGTTCTCCCCCTCCCGCGCGAAGTAGACGATTCGTTGAACCGTGCTCGACTCTTAATCCTTGTCTGAATTCAGTTTTTCCCCCTTCCGCGCGAAGCGCGGAAGCTTTGGCGTTTCATTAAATTATTAGAGGAAGTAGACGATTCGTTGAAACGTGCTCGACTCTTAATCCTTGTCTGAATGAAGCTTCCCCCTACCGCGCAAAGCGCGGAAGTTTTGGCGTTTCATTAAATTATTAGAGAAAGTAGACGCAGGCGCGGATCCAGGATTTTTCAGGGGGGGGCCCAAATTTGAAATTATGCGAGCCAAATATTGGTACGTAATGATGACCAACAGTGACGTAATGCGGGGGGGGGGGTTCAGGGAAACGCGGAAGCTTTGACGTTTCATTAAATTATTAGAGAAAGAGGAGGACGATTCGTTGTACCATTCTCGAAAATAATTCTCGTCTGAATTTAGTTTTTCCCCTCCCGCGCAAAGCGCGGAAAATTTTACGATTTATTAAATTATTAGAGAAAGAAATGATTCGTTATACCATTCTCAAAATAATTCTCGTCTGAATTTAGTTTTTCCCCTCACGCGCGAAGCGCGGAAAATGTTACGATTTATTAAATTATTAGAGAAAGAAGACGATTCGTTGTCGAGTTCTCGACTCTTAATCCTCGTCTGAGTTTAGGTTTCCCCCCCCCCCTCCCGCGCGAAGCGCGGAAGCTTTTAAATTTCCTTAAATCATTAGAGAAAGAAGACGATTCTTTGTACCGTTTTCGAAAATAATCCTCGTCTGAATTTAGGGTCCCCCTCCCCCTCCCGCGCGAAGCGCGGAAGCTTTTAAATGTCCTTAAATCATTAGAGAAAGAAGACGATTCGTTGTACCATTCTCGAAAATAATTCTCGTCTGAATTTAGTTTTTCCCCTCCCGCGCGAAGCGCGGAAAATTTTACGACTTATTAAATTATTAGAGAAAGAAGACGATTCGTTGTTCAGTTCTCGACTCTTAATCCTCGTCTGAATTTAGGTTCCCCCCCCCCCTCCCGCGCGAAGCGCGAAAGCTTTTAAATGTCCTTAAATCATTAGAGAAAGAAGACGAGTCTTTGTACCGTTTTCGAAAATAATCCTCGTCTGAATTTAGGTTCCCCCTCCCCCTCCCGCGCGAAGCGCGGAAGCTTTTAAATGTCCTTAAATCATTAGAGAAAGAAGACGATTCGTTGTACCATTCTCAAAAATAATTCTCGTCTGAATTTTGTTTTTCCCCTCCCGCGCAAAGCGCGGAAAATTTTACGATTTATTAAATTATTAGAGAAAAAAGACGATTCGTTGTCGAGTTCTCGACTCTTAATCCTCGTCTGAATTTAAGTTCCCCCCCCCCTCCCGCGCGAAGCGCGAAAGCTTTTAAATGTCCTTAAATCATTAGAGAAAGAAGACGATTCTTTGTACCGTTTTCGAAAATAATCCTCGTCTGAATTTAGATTTCCCCCCCCCCCTCCTCCCGCGCGAAGCGCGGAAGCTTTTACGTTTCATTAAATCATTAGAGAAACAAGACGATTCGTTGTACAGTTCTCGACTCTTAATCCTTGTCTAAATTCAGTCTCCCCCTCCCCTTCCCCCTCCCCCTCCCCCTCCCCCTCCCCCTCCCGCGCGAAGCGCGGAAGCTTTGACGTTTCATTAAACTATTAAAGAAAGAAGACGATTCGTTGTACCGTTCTCGAAAATAATCCTCATCGGAATTTAGTTCCCCTCCCCCCCCTGGCTACGCGCCTGCGGTCAGATAAACACATTTTGATACCTTGTCTAACCCCGAAAGCTCAGGGTTTAGGGCAATAAATTACGGTCAGATAAGCATTCAGGGGCCCGTCTTAGGGCCCTAGGTGGAATCCAGGGGGCAGAGCCCCCGGAACCTTAGGGGTTTTAGGCATTAATCACGGTCAGATGAGCATATTTTGATGCCTCATTATTTTTTGACACCGGCAGTTAACTATTCTTTCTTTCTTGCTCTCATTCTATTTTATTTCTCTTTAATATACTTTTTCAAAAAAGTAGGGGGGGGGGGGAGAGGGGGGAGGGGGGGGGGGGGGGGGAGCTCGGGGCTCCCGATCCCCGCCGTACCTCGGGCCCTGACATGTAGGAATCTCAAGAATCATATTTCTTGCCTGGCTGTAAATTTAGGAATTTGTCATTTTCCAACAAACACTTACAAACGTATAATTTACTAAAAAGTGAGGAAAAATCTCGGAAATTATGTCATTTCAGCATTATTTGTAATCCACCGTTGTGGAATTAGAAATAAACCACGTTTGAATTTGATTTCCCCCAAGCCCCCCCCCCCCGATCTCCTTCTTCCCCCTTTTCTTTTCTTCTTCCTCTTCTTTCTTTCCCTTTCTCTTCTTTTCCTTTCTTCTCTCTTTTTTTTTTTTTTTTTTTTTTTGCGGGGGGGGGGGGGCCAAGGCCCGCTCGGCCCCCCCCCTGGATCCGCGCCTGAGTAGACGATTCGTTGAACCGTGCTCGACTCTTAATCCTTTGACGTTTCATTAAATTATGAGAAAAAAGCAGACGATTCGGTGTACTGTTTCGACTCTTAATCCTTATCTGAATTCAGTTCTCACCCTCCCGCGCGAAGCGCGGAATTTTTGGCGTTTCATCACAATATAGAGAAAGGAAGACGATTTGTCGTACCGTTTTCGACTCTTAATATTGTCTGAATGAAGCTTACCCCTACCCCGCGAAGCGCGGAAGTTTTGACGTTTCCTTAAATTATTAGAGAAATAAGACGATTCGTTGTACCGTTCTCAACTCGTCTAAATGAAGTCTTCCCCTTCCGCGCGAAGCGCGGAATTTTTGGCGTTTCATCACAATATGGAGAAAGGAAGACGATTTGTCGTACCGTTTTCGACTCTTAATATTGTCTGAATTCAGTTTCCCCCTCTCGCGCAAAGCGCGGAAGCTTTGACGTTTCCTTAATTATTAGAGAAATAAGACGATTCGTTGTACCGTTCTCAACTCGTCTAAATGAAGTCTTCCCCTTCCGCGCGAAGCGCGGAATTTTTGGCGTTTCATCACAATATGGAGAAAGGAAGACGATTTGTCGTACCGTTTTCGACTCTTAATATTGTCTGAATTCAGTTTCCCCCTCTCGCGCAAAGCGCGGAAGCTTTGACGTTTCCTTAATTATTAGAGAAATAAGACGATTCGTTGTACCGTTCTCCACTCGTCTAAATGAAGTCTTCCCCTTCCGCGCGAAGCGCGGAATTTTTGGCGTTTCATCACAATAAAGAGAAAGGAAGACGATTTATCGTACCGTTAACGACTCTTAATAAGCCATATATTTTGTCTGAATTCAGTTTCCCCCTCTCGCGCGAAGCGCGGAAGCTTTGAAGTTCCTTAAATTATTAGAGAAAGAAGACGATTCGTTGTACCGTTTTCGACTCTTAATAAGCCCTATTTGTCTGAATTCAGTTCCCCCCCTCTCGCGCGAAGCCCGGAAGCTTTGACGTTTCCTTAAATTATTAGAGAAATAAGACGATTCGTTGTACCGTTCTCGACTCGTCTAAATTAAGTTTTCCCCTTCCGCGCGAAGCGCGGAATCTTTGGCGTTTCATCACAATATAGAGAAAGGAAAACGATTTGTCGTACCGTTGTTGATTCTTAAACCTTGTTAGAATTTAGTTTCCCCGAAAATTTTAAACCTCTGATTTCTTTAGCTGATATTTTAGGAAAGTGAAACTTTGAGAAAATACAAGTATTGTAGTTGTAGTCACTACCGAAAAAGTCACAGTTCGTAGGGAAAAAAACTTGTCGGCCGACCGACAAGATACATCTCACCGAGCTCAAACTTCTGCATTGATATTAGTACACGAGGATCGAGCAAGAGTACCGACACAGCTGACCCAACACAGCAACATATTTGACCGTGTCTTTCTTGCTCCCTCGACGAGTTCGTCGAGGGAGTTTTTTTCCCTACGAACTGTGACTTTTTATCCGCTGTGACGACTTCGATAGTGACTACAACTACAATACTTGTATTTTCTCAAAGTTTCACTTTCCTAAAATATCAGCTAAAGAAATCAGAGGTTTAAAATTTTCGGGGAAACTAAATTCTAACAAGGTTTAAGAATCAACAACGGTACGACAAATCGTTTTCCTTTCTCTATATTGTGATGAAACGCCAAAGATTCCGCGCTTCGCGCGGAAGGGGAAAACTTAATTTAGACGAGTCGAGAACGGTACAACGAATCGTCTTAGGCGCCTTGGATTAATTCGAGTGGCAGTAAACACGCGGCTTTATGCAACGCGGCCTAGTTTGCGTGAAAGCTTCAATCGTCCGCACCCCTCTATTGAAAAGGCGCCATGCGAAAATCCCGCATTAAAGAACGTACGGTCCAACGATTCCACAACGGAGCGTGACCTACTCATAATGCTTTCACGTGATACCAGTTGACCGCCCTCTATAGGCCATGTAACTCTCAAACTATGCAGGGGCCGCGGAAGCGGGTGGCTGGGGCTTTTTTTTTTAGTAGACACGTTTCATAAAAGCTCCGAAAAAGGGGTTTATAGATTGTTCGAATGCTCAGACCCCCCCCCCCCCAGACTCTCAAAACGCTCCGCGGTCCCTGCTATTTAGGGTCAGAATTCAGATTCCCTTCCTCAAAGGGATAACTTATTAAGAAAAATTATTTATCACACATTTATAAACTCTTTGGCAATACGCTTGACTAATCATGAAAAGATTGTTTAATAGTTATAAATGAATGGCGCAAAATATGAGATTTTTAAATGAAAGCGCCGTAAAAAAAAGTAACAACAACAACAGCAGCAGCCTTAATTGTTCATGTTTTGAATTTCTTATTTTTTTCTTTATTTTCCGAAAGAGCATCAAAAATAATGTCCCAATAGTGATTACGATTGAATATGTGAAGTATTGGCTGAGATATGACCATCTGAATAAATATATTTCCTATAGGAACTCAGTGTTATTTGCTCTGGCTTCTAATGATTTTATCTTGGACATTCAACGTTGTCTTTGCCCTACTCCGCGCATTAAACAGTAGTTTTTGTTCCAAGACCCCCCCCCCCCCCCCCCCCTTCCCCCCTCTCTCCCATCTCTATCATACTCACCGTGAAAGCAGAGACAACATAGCATAATAATAAATAAATACACTACAGACTATATACCGATGCGCCCATCTTTCCCTCTCTCTCTCTCTCTTTCTCTCTGTCTGTCTGTCTGTCTTTCTCTCTCTGTATGTCTGTCTGTCTTTCTCTCCAGTCTGTCTCTCTTGTTTTGTTCTTCTTCTTTCTCCTCCGCATCTTTTCTTTCTTCTTCTCACTCTTATTCCCCCTTCTTGTTCTTCTTCTTCTTCTTGTTCTTCTTGTTCTTCTTGTTGTTCTTCTTCGTCTTCTCCCTCTTCTCCTTCTTCGTCTTCTCCCTCTTCTTCTTCTTCATCTCTTTTTATTTAGATACTCAATTTTATGAGAAAAATACACAATATATAAATAGTAAAAGATTTGTATTTAAATCTCTGTTGCATTAAGTTAATATGAAATAGTTTATCTGCCTAAATTGACGGTTATAATTATATGTCGGACATTATACTTTATCGAAAAGATATAAACATGATAAAATGAAACTAAAGAAGAATCCAGAACGGGGGGGGGGGGGTGAAAGGAGAGACAAAATAGCATAATACAGTACAGACTATACGATGCACCCAACTTTCTCTCTCTCTCTCTCTCTCTCTCTCTCTCTCTCTATATATATATATATATATATATATATCTGTCTATCTGTCTATCTTTCTCTCTCTTTCTCTCTCTTTCGCTCTCTTAAAAGATGATATAGGGAAAACGAAATAGTTTGTTAGTATTGCTTGGAGAGCAAAATAATGAGTTTGTTTTTATTAACTAATGTAAAAAGCGTTCTGAGCATGTTTATGTAAAGGTGCTATATGAATATATTGCCAAGTTTTGACAATTATAGTTTATATAAGTACATACAAATAATACCGACACAGAAATGTCTGCAAGTATTTGGGACCTAGATAGAATATGCGAAAAGAGCTATGTCTTTGTCTTTGGCCCATGATCCTACAGCTTAGTTACGTAAGAGGACAATTAAAGTTGTGGAGGGTACGGGTCCTTGTCATGGTCGTTATCAACTCTAACAATAGAAGAGCGGATATAAGGTGAGGCTATAATTGAATGACAATGAACTGATCCTTGTATGTACTACATGTATGACCCTGTTTTTTTTTTTAGGGGGGGGGGGTAGGGGGTCTTGTTGTTTTTGCAGTTGTCGTTGCTGTTTTTTAAATTTGTTAATGGGATCACGTTCCGGCATACTCATAAATATCTGAAACAATCATTCAAAGACAACAATCATGCACGATAAAGGAATGGACAAGAATATGTTATAAGATAAAATTTCACAGACAAATAGATGATTATAAGAAATGATTGTTTCTCTCTCTTTTTCTCTCTATTTATGTGTGTGTGTGTGTGTGTCTCTCTCTATCTCTCCCTCTACCTCGCGCTCGGTCGCTTTCTCTGTATGTCTGTCTCTCTGTCTATCTGCCAATGTTGTTCCGCCATTTGCTTGTTTGACGGCACTATTCCTTCTTTGAGATAAATTATCATAACATAATGATGATGTACACAATTTATTATACCTTATATTTATTATAGTGAGCGAAATAGAAAACGAGCAAGTGATAATGTCGAAATGCGAAGAATATTACGGTACAATCATTATATTTACAAAGTAAAACTTTTGAATTAAATCTCTGTTGCATCAAATTGATATAAAAAATGTTTATTATGCTATATTGACAATACTATTATATGTCGGACATTATAATTCAGCGAAAAGATATATATTTAAAAGAAAGGACGGACTAAAGGGGGGGAGATCGGAGCTGGGGGGGGGGATGATCGGAAAAACAAATATATAAATAAATATAGTACGGACTACGTCCAACTTTCTATCTCTCCCGACCCCCCCCCCCTCTCTCTCTCTCTCTCTCTCTCTCCCTCTTTCTCTCTCTCTCCTCCCCCCTCTCTGTCTCTCTGTCACTTTCTACCAAGCGCGTAACCAGGATTTCATTCGTTGTACCTTTCCCGACCCTTAATCCTTATCTGTATTCAGTCCCCCTCTTTCGAAACGCGGAAGCTTTGACGTTTCATTAAATTATTAGAGAAAGAAGACGATTCGTTGTTACGTTCTCGACTCTTAATCCTTAATTTGAACTCGATTTCCCCCTTTCCGCGCGAAGCGCGGAAGCTTTGACGTTTCATTAATTTATAAGAGAAAGAAGACGATTCGATGTACCGTTCTCGACTCTTAATCCTTATCTGAATTCAGTTTCCTCCTGTTTTCTATTCCGACATTATGTAAAGAAGGGGCGAAATCAAATGATATGGCTTTTCTGCACGGATATGTTCATATACCCCGGAAAAGTACAAAAATACCCCGGGGATACAAAATACCTACCCCAGTCACAATATTGTACCCTTCCTCCATAATGAAATTGTGATAAATTGATGATGAAACACAAAACAAACAACTTCCTTACATGAAAATTTACAAAAATATTGAGACCATCAAGTCCATGATGCCACTCGATGTAAGTCGTTTTTTTTTTCATTCTTAACAATCAAACTTAAAGGATGATGAATATCAGATAAATCTAAAAGTATATAAAGTGTATAAAAGCAAGAAAAAAAAATATGATGAAATACACATGGACAGAAACAATCTTGAAAGAGAAGAATGAGCTATAAAAAGTGTGTAATAAACGAGATATGTATATTGACCATCAATTTGAGTGCACAAAGTGCTAATTTGAATGCTACAAATGAATTCGAATGCTAAAAGTACACCTTCACGATGTCAGAAATCGTTGCCCCAAATTGAATGACCAAATAGCGAAAGAAGCACACTATTCATTAAGTTGAATGAAGCATACATAGATTCCAACGAAAACTTCATAGATTTGAAAACTAGAAAAAGGAATATAAACCCAAGATATATCAAACAGCACTAAAACCGTCGAATTTGAACGCGAGACAAATTAATTTAAATGACAAACTCGCGAAT
The DNA here is from genome assembly GCA_035222895.1 of Strongylocentrotus droebachiensis. NCBI lineage: Eukaryota > Metazoa > Echinodermata > Echinoidea > Camarodonta > Strongylocentrotidae > Strongylocentrotus > Strongylocentrotus droebachiensis. The sequence goes on along the minus strand of JAVYIG010001940.1, from coordinate 185,583 downwards.
TTCAAGTTGGCCGGAAAATCCTATATAACAGTTATCCCTAATGATGTACACATTCTACCTTATATTTATTATAGGAAACGAAATAGAGAACGAGCGGCTGATAATGTCGAAATGAGAAAAACATTACTGTCTGTACAATAATTATACAAAGTAAAACTATGAATGTAAATCCCTGTTGCATCAAACTAATATAAAATATGTTTATTATGCTATATAAACGGTACTATTATACGTCGGATATTATACTTTAGCCCAAAGATATAAACAAAACAAAACAACAAAATGGAAAGAACAAATTTGAGCTGGGGGGGGGGGCAGGAAGTCAGTCAGAAAAATATGATAATAATAAGAACAGTACAGGCTATACGTCCAACTTTCTATCTCCCCCCCCCCCTCTCTCTCTCTCTCCCTCTCTCTGTCTATGTCGTTTTCCATCTTCATCTTTCTATTCCGCCATTTGCTTGTATGCCGGTATCATCCCTTCCTTGAGATTAATTATTAAAACATATCCCTGATGTTATCGGACATTATACCTTAACGAAAAGATATAATCAAACAAAACAGAGACAAATTAAAGAAAAAATCGAGCTGGGGGGGGGGGGGGGGTGATCGGAGAGACAAATATCTTTTTTTTTTTAAATACAGTATACAGGTTACGTCCAATTTTCTATCTCTCTTCCCCCCTCTCTCACCTATGGCCCCCCGCCCTCCCCTCTCGCATATACCCCCCTCTCACATAAACCTTATATTTAGTATAGGGAACGAAATAGAGAACGAGCGGCTGATAATGTCGAAATAAGAAGAATATTACTGTACAATAATTATACAAAGTAAATCTTTTGAATGTAAATCTCTGTTGCATCAAACTGATATATAATTATTATAAAAAAAACACTATTATGCTATATTGACGGTACTATTATACGTCGGAAATTATACTTTAGCCCAAAAATATAAACAAAACAAAACAGACAAAAAAGAAGCAAATCTGAGCTGGGGGGGGGGGGGGGGTCGGTGAGAAAAATATCATAATAATAAATACACTGAGTACAGACAACGTCCAACTTTCTATCTCTCCCGCCCCCCCCCCCTCTCTCTCTCTCTCTCTCTCTCTCTCTCCCTCCCCCCTGTCTGTCTGTCTCTCTGTCTATGTCGTTTTCCATCTTCATCTTTCATAATGTTGTCTATTCCGCCATGTGTTTGTATGCCGACACAATCCCTTCCTTGAGATTAATTATTATAACATTAACTTGACGTTATTCGTCGGACATTATACTTTAGCAAAAATATATAATCAAACAAAAAAGAGACAAACTAAAGAAAACAAATCAGAGCTGGGGGGGGGGGGAACTATCTAACATAGATAAAGAGCAGTTATAAGCAAAGAATTGAGAACTAATTTGTGCAACCAACTATCATGAAAATCAAAAAGCTGTACTGAATAGTAAAACTCCGACACTTTATAGCACGATAAGTAAATAAAGCCGACAATCTTGAATTGAAACAATGGGATGGACTATATCGAGACTAGCTAATCTCCTCAATAATAGGCCGGCCTGGTACCCTCTATAGTCTATACGTACGCATGAGTGACCTGAGCTGAGATCGCTAGTTCGAGCGAGACTGTACTATATACTATATCATAAGCTTTTCAAAAATAGGCCAGTTACTATGAATAGGCGTCAATGACCATATAAGGCCAAGGCTCATGCATCGAACGGTGTACCCGCGCGTGCCGTGTACAAAGGTTTTAAATGAGATCACGATTCGACGTACTCCTAAATAAAAATAAAAATCTCTGTTGCATCAAAATAAAATTATACGTTCATTGTATGTTACTGACAGAAGTAATATACATCGGACATTATACTAAAGCACAAAAGGGTTATCTATAGAAGAAGGTGGACAACATTATAAGAGAAAGAATAACGATTTCTCTTTTATTTATACAAAAATTAACAGCTTAAATACCCTTACAAAAACAGAAGAAATCTTGAAGAGAGAGAGAGACAAGAAAAATGTGAAAGGACCAACAAATACAAAATAAATAAATGATAGGATTCTAGAGCGGAAGATGATAGGGGAAACGTAATAGTTTATTAGTATTGGCAAATTTTGACAATAATAGTTTGTAAGTAAATTGACAAAGTATATACAAACAAAAACGACACAAAATATTTGAAAGCATTTTAGAACTACCGGTATATAGAATGAATATACGAAAAGAGTTATGTCTGAGGCCTATCTAGATCTATGTTACGTAAGAGGAACAATGAACTTGGCCAAAGGTAGAGTTCGTTGTCATGGTTATAAACTCGAACAATAGAAGGGCGGATTATGAGGGTACTAGGGTGCCTGCCGTCATGAGATTTCTTCAAGGCGAGCGCGGATTACGCTGCTCCCAATGAAGTACCAGCAGTATCAGAATTTCATGTGAAAGAAAAATGGACATATGCTTATATAAAAAAAAAAGATTATAATGAATAATATGAAAGTACAACAAACAGGAGCAATTGATAATGTTAGTTTATATTTTAAACGATTGGAGAAATAAAGTATCATAAATCGTAATCTTGAATCTTGTGCAAGAGCATTGATTTATCTTGATTTTGTTTGTGATGTGAGCAAAATAAACGCAAATTTCTAAACGAATGTCAATCAATGATTTGTTACCTTCCTTCCATTACCCCCACCTAACAAACAAACAAAAAGCAGGAGACACATTAGTATACTTGGGGGAGGGAGGAAGACAAAAAATGTATAATGAGTGCAGTTTTCACATTTTAATGAGATTTATTGAATGGAAGAGTAAAATCAACCCAAATTTTAAACGATTATAAACGAATTTTTATTAATTGCTTTCCTTTCATTATTCATCACCCTCCCCATCTAAATAATGATAATAATAATATGATGATGATGATTATAATGATAATAATAAGCCGGAGAAACACTATCGTACGGGGGGAGGGGGGGGGGGCACGGGGCAGAATGCGGATAGGGAGGCAGACTGGGTGGCCAGTGAAGAAACAAAGAGAGAGTGGGGAGAAAAGAAAAAGAGAAGAGAAGAGAGGGAGGAAAGAGATGAACAGGAGCAAGAGAAAATATTTTCTTTGGAGAGGGCTTTATACCAAGTTCAAAGATAAAATATTATATTTAAAACCTTCCGTAAAATGTGTTTTTGGCCTCTATGAGTTAAATGACAATGGAATAGCATAGTCTCTAAACAAGAATTGATGAATCAACACATTGGCGTTACGGCCAGCACGCAATTGTTTATACCGGCGAGAGAGAAAAAAAACACTAGTCTTTATTTCCATTAATTGCTGGAGAATTAAATTTGAATGAGGCTCCCATAATGTGTCTAGATTGACAGCTCCAAGTTACCACCCCGAAAAAAATCTACTTTTAAAATTCATTCGGTTATATATACACAGATAAAACGTAATTGTTTAAAATGCTAACAGTTCATTACAATACAACAGCTTGTTGAATTTTTAAACAGGTCTTATTACTTGTAAACAACCCTTTTAAACGGTGTTTACCGTGTTTTTATTGTGCATAATGATCCATTCCAAACATACAGAGTACAGTGCTAATTAGACACGAACTCAAGCTAAGCTAAATAACTTAGTTTAGCCGCAGAGGGAGCTAAACAAGTATTACGAATCTTTCAATGGGTTGAAAATTAATCGTGGTTTTTCTGGCTTGAAAAAGACGTCACGGTCTTCGCACACACACAATGCGGCTTTTCGTGGGCAAATCGTGCATCCGGGATTAACTCCGACAGCTTTGATGCATGCGCTCTCAGGTTAATAAGCCGCGTGTTTACTGCCACTCGAATTAATCCAAGGCGCCTTATTTCTCTAATAATTTAAGGAAACGTCAAAGCTTCCGGGCTTCGCGCGAGAGGGGGGAACTGAATTCAGACAAATAGGGCTTATTAAGAGTCGAAAACGGTACAACGAATCGTCTTCTTTCTCTAATAATTTAAGGAACTTCAAAGCTTCCGCGCTTCGCGCGAGAGGGGGAAACTGAATTCAGACAAAATATATGGCTTATTAAGAGTCGTTAACGGTACGATAAATCGTCTTCCTTTCTCTTTATTGTGATGAAACGCCAAAAATTCCGCGCTTCGCGCGGAAGGGAAGACTTCATTTAGACGAGTGGAGAACGGTACAACGAATCGTCTTATTTCTCTAATAATTAAGGAAACGTCAAAGCTTCCGCGCTTTGCGCGAGAGGGGGAAACTGAATTCAGACAATATTAAGAGTCGAAAACGGTACGACAAATCGTCTTCCTTTCTCCATATTGTGATGAAACGCCAAAAATTCCGCGCTTCGCGCGGAAGGGGAAGACTTCATTTAGACGAGTTGAGAACGGTACAACGAATCGTCTTATTTCTCTAATAATTTAAGGAAACGTCAAAACTTCCGCGCTTCGCGGGGTAGGGGTAAGCTTCATTCAGACAATATTAAGAGTCGAAAACGGTACGACAAATCGTCTTCCTTTCTCTATATTGTGATGAAACGCCAAAAATTCCGCCGCTTCGCGCGGGAGGGTGAGAACTGAATTCAGATAAGGATTAAGAGTCGAAACAGTACACCGAATCGTCTGCTTTTTTTCTCATAATTTAATGAAACGTCAAAGGATTAAGAGTCGAGCACGGTTCAACGAATCGTCTACTTTCTCTAATAATTTAATGAAACGCCAAAACTTCCGCGCTTTGCGCGGTAGGGGGAAGCTTCATTCAGACAAGGATTAAGAGTCGAGCACGTTTCAACGAATCGTCTACTTTCTCTAATAATTTAATGAAACGCCAAAGCTTCCGCGCTTCGCGCGGAAGGGGGAAAACTGAATTCAGACAAGGATTAAGAGTCGAGCACGGTTCAACGAATCGTCTACTTCGCGCGGGAGGGGGGAGAACTGAATTCAGATAAGGATTAGGAGTCGAGAACAGTACACCGAATCGTCTACTTTTTTCTCATAATTTAATGAAACGTCAAAGGATTAAGAGTCGAGCACGGTTCAACGAATCGTCTACTTTCTCTAATAATTTAATGAAACGCCAAAACTTCCGCGCTTTGCGCGGGAGGGGGAAAAACTGAATTCAGACTAGGATTAAGAGTCGAGCCCGGTTCAACGAATCGTCTACTTTCTGTTATAATTTAATGAAACGCCAAAACTTCCGCGCTTCGCGCGGGAAGGGGGGAGAACTGAATTCAGATAAGGATTAGGAGTCGAGAACAGTACATTGAATCGTCTACTTTTTTTCATAATTTAATGAAACGTCAAAGCTTCCGCGCTGTGCGGGAGGGGGAGAAACTTCAGACAAGGATTAACAGTCGAGAACGGTACAGCAAATCGTCCTACTTTTATAATAATTTAATGAAACGTCAAAGCTTTCGCGCTTCGCGCGGGAAGGGGGAGGAACTTCTTTCAGACAAGGATTAACAGTCGAGAACGGTACAATAAATCGTCTTCTTTTCCTAATAATTTAAGGTAACGTTTAAGCTTCCGCGCTTCGCGCGGGAGGCCTATCACCCACCCCCCTAATGAGCGCGTTTCGCGCGCTCTTTAAGTGATTCGTTTGCTCTCTACCGCCCCTCCCTAAAATAAGATCCTAGCTCCGCGCCTGCATTAAAATATAGCTATGATGCTGACTAAGTTGACGAAATAATTCATATATTTATGTCGTCGAGGAAAATGACCATTTGCGCATACGCAAGTACTAAAGATAGTTCATAGGAAAATAGTTTAGCCTTCGGCCCCGGGTTTATAGGGTTTAAATTTGTAGATATTGGACATTTAATTTTGTCGGTAATTGGTGGCTAGTTTTTTCGGTAATCGTTGGCCTCTACACACCACCCCCCCCCCACTGAAAAAGGTCTAGCGACGCCCCTGCTTGCTCCCTCGACGAGACGACTTCACCCAACAACCCCTTCTCTCTTTTACTCCCACTCCTCTTCTCTCAGGCTCTTACCTCCCTCTCTCTCCTCTCTTTCACCCCCGTTTCTTTTGTTTCCCTTTTACTTTTTTTTTCTTTCTTTTTTCCTTTTCTTTCTTTTCTTTTTTTTCCTTTCTTTCCTCTCCTCCCTCTTTTTCTTTTCTTTCCTCTCCTCCCTCTTTTTCTTTTCTCTCTCTCTTTCTTCTCTTTTCTTTCCTTTCTTTTCCTTTCTTTCCTTTCTTTTCCTTTCTTTCTTTTCTTTTCCTTTTCTTTTTTCCTTTCTCTCCCTTTCCCTCTCTTTTTCCCCTCCCCCTTTTCTCTTTTTTCCCAGACGGCAGTGCAATTTTACCGACAAAATCCTGACAGGTGGGGGGGGGTGTCGCACCCCCCCACACCCCCCCTTTGGCGACGCCCCTGAATCCAGAACTAATAATCCAGAGGAAGAGAGGTGTGGCGATTAATACAGCCACTACTCGAGTTACCATGGTAATGCCATAGTAATACAAAAAAAAGATTTCACCCACCTTAGCACCCGATGTGAGAGATATGCCAAAAGAAAACCTTTCCGTTTATACATACTTTTTTTAAATACCCGATTGGGGGGGAAATTTATTTTTACAAAATATGGGACTGAATTGAACCATGGAGCCAATTATAAATTGATCTCTTTGTTTGATCAAAGGTCTCCATGGAAAGTGTGTTTACATGCAAGAGGAGAATGTTCAGTATTTTTCTTTTACAAAATCCAATTCATATAAAGCATCGAAATTGTGCTGTTTTCCAACTTTGGGCGAGTCGATGAGAAAACTGTCCTTATAAATTACAAGCATGCACCAATCTCATTTGCAAAATCTGTATAATACTGATTGTGCAAATGAATTTTAAATTGCAAGCACGATCTGAATTTGATGAAAAAACAAATAATGCAGGAAGGATCGAGGCACATGAATTGGTGCAAGAAAAAGAACAAGGGATATTGTCGATGGTAATATTGGCTGAGAAGGAATACTTGAGTTTTGGAATACCTACTAGTGCATATTGCAATTTCAATGGCATTGTTGACATTGAACATTTTCTGTGAAGCAGCCTATTGCGTAGATGTCATCGAGGAGATTCAATTTGTTCTTACAGATTGGTATTTTTGCGTAGAGGATCGCATTGTGTATTACATTTGTTATGTTTTGTGCAAAATAGAAGATATATAGTCGAAGGACAAACTTAAAGAACTTTGAACGTTGGTAAAATTTGAAGTATGATCTTTAGACGGATTCACAATATCAACGACATTGATGTTGATGAGGTTTCCCGAGTAAACAAACTTATCACAATTTTATTTTATTTAAGTTAAACAAATTTATATACGATAGAGAATTCATAAGATAATTTGATCATGCGTCTGTGTTGTTACATAGATAATTTTTTGTTCACTGAGATAAAATCCTAGTTATATCTTGCCCTACTGAATATTGAATTTACTTACTCCTGTACGCGTAACATTGGGTTCTCTTAAACAATGGGGTTATTTAAACACGTATCAATATACAATTACAGAAGGAGTCCTCAAACGTCTTTGTATGAATGGCCGATAAAACCCTTTAAAATTTGTTTAGATATTATGGCGCGGTAAACCGCCCCAGAGTGGGTCAGGGAGGAACCAAAGTGCGTCAAAAGTTATTTTAGGTGATTATTTTTCTTCTTTTCTTCTTGCCCAGTTAAAAGATTATACATTTAAGAATACCTCAGTAAATTATTTAATTCCGGTAAGCACAATAAGGATATACATTTACTCCTTTAAACAAAAAATCCTACATATTCCATTTTTAGTGCAAAAGAGACTTATTTTTATAAATCTTTCAATTAACATGAATTTGTTTAGTTATTGATATGAAAATTGCTTTCACATATTCCTTATAGTTCATTTCACTGCATGAATGGGTTAAAAATGGATAGAAACACAATTTTCATTATATATTATAGGGAAATTCACTGAAAATGAACTAATTATCCATGTTTTTTATAAATCCAGAGGAAATGTTTAGATTTCCAGGGATTTCTACTTAAATTTTATTACCACCATTTTTTCTGATGTTTAAGCTTTAAGTTGATACCAGATTGGGCTGCCATCTTCTGCCTGTTTCACGTTATAGCCGATTTTCCTTGCCACATTGCCCCGGAAAATGTGTTTTGGTCCGCGGCTAAATCATGAAGGATTATGTGTTATAAGATGGAGAAAATATCAAGCGTTTGACACTTTGCGTCATCATAATATAAAAGACCACTGATGTTTTGCTGTGGCATATCTGCACGAGCCTCTCCCTTGTTATGATATTAAACCGTGCATACTGTTATTACTATTGTCAGCTCGTCGTCAGTTTGGCTAAGAGCACGATGAGGGCATATAATAACAATCAATCGAGAAGAACATCATTTTCTCTGAGCTTTGTCGTATGTAAAATTGGTTTTAATAAGGAAGGCCAGGGGAGGGCAAACATCACAACTTCGCTCACAGACGTAACTTCGACCGAAAGCTAACATGTCATTGGTAGAGACTTGCCAATATAACCAGGGACGGACCCTCGATTGTATAAGGGTACGGGGGGGGGGGGGGGGGCACGAATCCGAAAAAAAACATTTGGGAGCTAACAAAAGAGGTAATCACATTTTCCAGTTACCTTTTTGATCGATAAGTAGGGGCGTGGTACATTTATAGTTTGGTTGTTTAATCAAGATATGCCAATTGGGTCGTAAAAGTGGGGTGTGCCATGGCTGTACCCCCTTCCTCTCCCCTGAGTCGACATTAAGCAAAAGCGTTGTAGAAGAATAGACTGGGGGCTTGGGGTTCTCGTATTCATTCTCTACGTGTGCCTTGCATTGGGGAGGGGGTGCTTGAGCCCCCTGGACACCCTTAGAACCGCTACTAATACTAACATCAAAGGTTTTAAAGTGATGAGTATGTGAAATGCTGTTGGAGGAATCAAGAATTACTTGAAGGTCACACAGCTTGAATGTTATTAAGAAAATGAAACCAATGGCAGAACGAATCGTAAAATTGGAGGTTGAAATAATAACATCGGGGGGGGGGGGGGGGACGACTTTTAAGCTCGTGTCAACCTGATTTGAGATGGGCATCTTCATCATTTTTCTTTTTATCAGAAATCAAAAGAAATAATATAATGAAAAGAGAATTTCACAAAAATAAAAATAATAACGATTGCAAGCTTTGTACTAGAATAAAACAATCATTTAGCCACACAAAAACCAAAACAAATCTACAGTATTTGTGGAGATTTACAATGATCATTGATTAATATATGTTATTATATTGTTCTTTAAAAATCTATTCTTGGTAATTTACTCCTTTTATAAGATGCAGCATGACCACTAAAATTGGGGAAAAACATAAGGATATAGCTTCTGCTGCCCGTGACTATTGACATCACCTGGTAAAGTAAATCTTTGCACTTTTTTCTCTCGATGATAAAGAAAGGAAGCAGAACGAACTCAAAGAAAAGAGAATTGAATAAGAGGGAATGCGTGTTAAAGAGGGGGAGAGATAGAGAGTAGGACAAAAGCCTACGAGAGAAATCAAACATTTGCAAAGTGTGATTTTTCATTGTGGTCACGGGAATGTGAAGATTATATTTCAGGCACGTCCGTCCTTTCCATTTTTAAGTACTCGTTAAGATGGATGCAGAAAGAGACTTTTTACTAAAGAAAAGGGTTGAACAACGAAGAGAGATATAACGGTAATAAGGGGAGCAGAGAAAAGAGAGAGAGAGAGAGAGAGAGAGAGAGAGAAAGATAGAAAGAGAGGGGTAGGGTGGACTTAAAGCAGCTTTAGAAAAGAAGATTTTCGGAGAGGGAGAAATTGAGAAGAGGCATCATGATCATAAAAAGGCGGTATGAATATCGAGGCAAGGTGTTTTAAACATATGCAAATATAGTAAACAAGAGAGGGCTGAAATTGTTCCAGAGAATGATTGAAAGAGAGAAAGAGAGAGATAGAAAGAGAGAACGAGAGAGAGAGAGAGAGGGGGGGGGGGACAAAACGCTTACAGAAAATAAGATATTCGGAGAGGGAGAAATTAAGGTGTAATAGTTCTTGAAGAGCCATTATGACCAGGCGGTATGAATATCGAGGCAAGGAGAGGAGTGCATGAGACACAATTTCGAGAAACCGAGTACAGGCAAATACTTGGAAAACAGTAAATAATGCTTAGTAAATATAGAGCCACCAACGTTCAATGCGAGTCAGTGTGTACCAAAGGCATAGGAAAAACTTTTCAAAATCAACCTAATATAGTTATACAAATTTTGAAAAAAGACGAGTGGGACAATTTTAGATCAAAATCTAATACAATTTAGTAAAAACACATTCTGAATGACAAACATACGAAATAAATGTAGGCTATATACGCAGTAATTATTATTCAAAAGTAGATAGAAAATTTTCCCGGAGGGAGCATGGCAGTAATTTCTCAAGAAATTGAAACAATTTCATGGGGGGGGGGGGGGGATACACAATGTGAATAAATGGGTCTCATTATTATATGTTATGCTTTAATGTAGTAAGCATGGCATAGAAAAAACATGTGTTATGTTACCAACAAAAAACTAATCAGACCATTACATTGTCACCAACAAATAAGTCTATTAAACAATACACATGATAACACATCCAACTATTTACAACTTTGACTAAAGATTCCTTTTATGCTTTTCCCTTTTCTTACTGAATATTATAGGGTTAACATAAATTAACGAAAAGGTTCGTGGGCCATCTCTTAACCGCTTAGCTTTGCTCGTGGATGATTATAATAATAATTGGCATGAAATTTGGGTAATTAAGTATATGAAATCAATTATTTTTGAGGTAGGCACATAGGAATGAACGACCTTGTAATGTCATTGATTATTATACAAGATATACAGAGAATAGAATAGTCCGCTAGTATTCGACTCTGTCTTACGACGATACACGGGAATGTAATCGATATTCGAGTCGTCTGCGAGATGACAAGATATAGGTCACTATGTCGCGTTATTTGGTATCCACTCGCTTGCCCGGCGAAAAAGGATTTTGCGCCGCATTTATTTACATTTTGAATGTCCATTTGTTGGATTGAAATTTACCCCTTTTCATAATGGACACAAACCTACACACGCACCCGCACAGACACACACACAAACCCAATGCCCATTCGGACAGTGATCGGAAAACGCATTCTGTGAAAGATTATTCACTATATGTTTGGAGAATGAGAGAGATGGAGAGAGAGAGAGAGAGAGAGAGAGACCACACGGAGGCGGACGGATAGATGGATAGAAGAGAAGAGAGGAGAGGAGCTGCAGATAAACAAACCAGTCTGGAGATGAAAACATGCAGAGAAAAGAAGAGAGAAGTAAGCATTTAAGATTAATAACGAGATGGTGAGACAAACATTAACGGAGATAAAGGGGAAGAGGAGGAATAGAAAGAGAGAGAGGGGGGAGGTGGGAGGGAGAGTGAGAGTGGAGGTGGGATGGGGAGAGAGAGAGAGAGAGAGAAAGGGAGAGAGAGCAAGAGAGAGAGAGAGGGAGAGAGAGACTTAGAGTTTAAAGATACCGCAAGACAGATGGAAATGTTGTTATGCTAAACTACTGGGTTGTATTTCTTCATGAATGATGTAAACAATTTTAATGACAAAATATACTACGTATACTTTATCTTAGAATTAACTCTCTAAATGTTTTCTTATTTGACTGATATCTCAATCGAATTTCATTTCCTTTTATTGTCAGACACCAACCATAATGATAATCGGTTTAAATCAATGATCAAATTCTGCGTGTGTACGTTTTCGCCTGGAGATCATTTTTGGGCCATTTAGAGGTGTTATTATTGTTTATGGTGCCGGATGTTTTGCGAGACTCTGCTTGTTGAATAATTCAAAGCACTATCGTGTCTGCAATGTGGTTGGTTTGTGGTAGAAGCACTAGGAGGCTGGTTTGGGGGTTCTGTCCGACTGTTCTAACACCATCTGGGGGGGGGGGGGGTGTGTTTCATAAAGATCCTAAGTTGAAGTTAACCAACATGGAAAGCCGTTAGCATTTTTTGGAAATATTTTGCAAACGTTATTTTAAAAATCATAAAATGTTGATTCAAATCATTCATATTTTCTATTATCAAGGAGATGTGATGTTCTTGATGTGGAATGTATTGAAAGTTTAAATTACTTGTATTTCGCTTTTGAATATATTTTATATTAAGGCTACAGATGGCTCTCCATAATTTTTTAATTCCAACTTAGAGTTAAGTTTGAATTATGATCTTTGTGAAACACCCCCTAGTTTCTATTCTCATGTCATTTATGTCAGTTATGACGAGGAATACGTGGTGTATAATACCGCCGCCGCCGCCGCCGCCGCCGCCGCAAAAAAAAAATACCCCGCTTGTTTTTGACGTGTAATTGGATGGCAACCAATGTGTGCAACAAAAGTGCATTCACTGATCTCTGGGTTATAAGATACATACATTTCCAAGAGGAAAAGGAAATACAACACGAAATAACGAACTGGTACTGGAATACTAAATTATGCTGTTTGAAAATCATATTACTTCTGCAATAAATGTACCTTGTTTGTTTGTACAAATAACACTTGTATTAAAGGAGGCGTGATGGATTAGTGGTAGAGCAGTGGTCTCACAACCGGGAAGTCCCGGGTTCGAAACCAAGTCGATGCGTTAGTACCCTTTGGTAAGGCATTAATCCTCATTACTAAGTCCCTCGGAGAGGACTTAATAATAATAATAATAATCCAGTTCTTGTATAGCGCATAATACGTTATGAAATAACATCTCTATGCGCTTCCAAAGAGCTTTGGACTTTATTACCCTGGCTTTAGCTCCGGCAGCCTTATCAGCGCACAGTGCATTTCAAGGAATAATCCTACCAGGTACCCATTTACCTCACCTGGGTTGAGTGTGGCAATTGTAGATCAATGTCTTGCCAAAGGACATTAGTGCCGCGGCGGGACTCGAACCGCGGACCTTGTGATCGGCAGTCCGGTGACGTATCCACTCGACCACAACACCTCTACTTGAATATGTTGGTCCCCTGATTGCTTAATTGCAAGCCTATGCTTTCTTAGCAGTCAGGTAAAACAAACTAACTACCCAACCAACCTATTATTGCTATCGTGATAAAAAAAAAAGACTCAGAGGACATGTCCTTTTTAGATGACGGGGATTTAAATGGATATCCCAAACGTAAACACTTGTAATTGATACTCATGGAGAACGAATATTAGCACGTCCAGGGGGCTTAATTAGCAGCCCAACGAAACGAGTCATGAACCGTATTTTTACGGTGTTATCGTGTAGCAGTAGTGTATCGCCTGCATACTCACTTATCTCAAATAATGTGTAGCGGCGAATTGAAGAAAACAAAAATGCAAAGCTGACATTTTGAAAGGTCTTTAAAATAATTCCTGTCCTATATAATATCTTGTCCTCTACAGGAAATCGGCTTATCTGGGTCGGCAATCGTATAATCCATGCCTCAAGACTCTAATCATACCTTGGGATTCAAAACTTGGACGTGGGTTTCAAATTATACAGAACTTATTCCCCCTCAGCAACTATGAAGACGAATTATGTTGTATATTTGATTTGTTTTTTATTCATTTCTGCATTTTTCAAATATGAAATGCTTTGTCTAGCTACAGAAGAACATGGACAGTTGAATAATTAACTGGGGTCAAATATCTCTCTCCTAGATAACGATGATTTCTTAAGATAAACAGACTCATTGCGATTGCTGAGGAATCGTCTAACACGGTCAGGGGTGTATCCAGCATAGGTTTAAGACGCTCTATGCCCCCCCTCTCCACTTGAAATCCTTTAAAACCACACAGATAATTGATGTTGATGATGCTGCGGTAAAAGTAACTAACATCACTCTTAAGGCTAGTTCAGACATTACGGGGTACACCACCACGAGAAAAAAGGTAGAAAAAAAAAGTGTAAATTATTGACGACAGCACTAAAAATAGGACTTGCACGTATTTACTTAGCCATGTGTTAGGCCATATGATTCAGAAATTTGAATCGTAATTACATCATCATAAAAACATATTTTAAAAACGCAGCAGTTTCGCTGCGTCAAATATGAACGAGCATCAATGAATTGGAGAGCGACCTTTAAAAATATAAATCTAAAAAAGTAGGATAAGTCTAATTAGCTCCCACATCATTTTAATTGAAAAGAAAACATAGATAAAGAGTAGATAATAAATGCATTCAGGCTGAAACATCAAACCTTGGCTAGATAATTAATGAATGAGCACTTCTTTTGAACGCCAACCAATTAATTACCTCCGAAAATTCACAGTAACGTATACATTGGGATTTCGGAAATTAATTGGGTTTTCTGAGTGAGAATCGATATGCACAAATCACTTTTTAGAAAATAATTATAGTCATTTCCGTTCCACTTCATATAACTAGATAGCTACATTTTTATCGGAAATGAAGTGAAACTATACAGTGCCACAAGTCTGTTGTTGGAACTAGAATTAGATACGAGTGACCGTCCGAATATTTTGTCTCAAGTGAGTTGAAGGCCATGTAGAGATATGACAATAAATCACAAAGATCTGATCTGTTTCGTCTAGATGTTGATTAATGTACTATTACCACTCTCTTTTCTATGTAACAGATTATATCATGTTTTGTGTGGTTTTGAATCAAAGATATAATGAACTTGAAATGAAATTGAAATAAGTCGTTATGATCAATTGTGATAAAACGTCTCTATGTGCTCCCATAGGACTTTGGATATTATTACCCCGGCTTAACGTATGTCCACTATCACAGCTTTAAACAAAATGCATTTCAGGTTTTCTGGTAAGTAAAGAATATTGAAGCTGAATATATTCAGACTGAAGAAAGTGTGATGTAAAGCGACTTTAAACCCGGGCTCAAGATTTATGACTTAATACTTTGCTACGGGTAATTAAATTCCAGTAAATTAGGTTTTGGGGAATTGCATTTCGTCCACAGAAATCACGTTCGGCTTTATTCAACCATCAAAATTGCCTTGCAATTTATTCAAACACCATAATGAAGTATCGGTCTCGGCTAATCCAGATGAAAAATAAGTTGCTATTTGATTCCATAATCAATTTGATATTTTGAAACCAAAAGCTTATTAATGTCGAATGCTGCTGAATATAGAATTTTGGAATCCTCGAGCGTGGTCTGTAATTTGAGGCCTATGTGTTGAGGCAAAGAGGGTACATAGCCCCGGGAATCAAGGCTGCTAGGATGCTAGGGTCCTGGAGGGGCGCGAAATGGGTGCTGGAGTGAGCTGCGGCAGGGGTGCTGGAGAAGTGCGACAGGCATTTTTGTGTGGATGTTGTTAGCAAGCGTATTTCAAAAGTGAAAAAACACCCCGTCCAAAAAAAAAAGAACAACAAAGAGAACAAATTAAAAAGAAGAAAAAATAGGCCCCGTTTTGCATCGTCAGACAATTTTGGAGTGGGAAATGAATGCATCTTTAGTGCAAACCAGTAATGCATAAAAGACCAAATAATTTTCTATAGGCACTTTTGTTCTTTAGTTCCATACCGTCTTTACATATCACCCTCATTGTCTTTCATATCTATGCAGGAATAGAAATTAATTAAGCTTGACTGATTAGCTTGTAAGGATAGTTTGAAAGCACAATTGATAATTTGATTGTCACGGTTATGTTTTAAAATTGATACCGCTTTGGCCAAAAAAAAATCAACAAATGAATAAATAAATAACGCATTATATGAGTTAATGAATAAATGAAAACATAAAGGATAGTAACATTTAAACAGCCTGAAAACAGTTTACGTTGTATTATTTGTGTGCTATTTATGCAGCTTTTCTTCCAACATTAGATACTGGTAAGAGAGACAAGAATATATTTATTTCTTTCACCGTGAAATCCTTCCCTCTTCGATTATCCAGTATATCTCAGTTTCGCTCTCAACATCTCCACCCCCTCGTAGATGCTCTTCCTTTTCCCATCAATCTATATTGGGCTATTAGTATGTAACGTGATATAGTTCTCTACCATGCATAGTTCACGTAATTTGGAAACCAACACCAAGTTTGGTTCAATTTTATACGTGATCCTTGATCGGGTTGGAAGCCGACGTATTATTCAAACTCCTCCTCATCGACCGGTTCCATTTCATTGGTAAGCACTAGTCTCTAGGCACAGACAATTTGACACTAAACCACAATTCTTAAAGCCTTGAGCAGAGCCTAGCGCTTAGTACCTGGATCTGTGCTCTGGCTGGGTTTAGTTTGGAGCAGTACAGAGCCCGTTGGGTGCAGTACACCATGCAATATCTCATAGTTTAGACACTTTGTAACGCAAAATGACTGATACGGGTTGGTTAATGCAAACTAGGTTGACCCGGTCATATTAATACTATGAATAGGTTTAGAACTCTACATAATGGTAGAAAAAGTACACGTGACCTTACTTAATATCGTGACCGCATTGCACTTTGAAACCAGGCATGTCGCTATAGAGCTTAATATAGAGGAGAATATGCTATCCTGATCTTTAAGAAAGTTTTTGATACATGACAAATGTTTATACTAATACAATCCTCCGTCTAAAAAAGAAAAATCAACGTGTACTTTGTTGTTATTCGTTTCCCCCTTTAATAGGAAAAGAAATCTGATTATTACCAGCTCGTTTTTGTCATAATATAAACAAAAATTGATGTAAGTATTTGGTAAATATAAATATATATTTTGTATATACATTTCATCAAAAAGTAATTTCAGTTCAATTCAATTTCATTTCTTTTTACATTGAACATGTGAACGCATGGGCCACTTAACAACACTAAAATCAACGGGTCAATGCAGGACCAACATTTCCCAAGTTATTACAATTATATTAATGATCAGATAAGATTGAATAAGATCATAGCGATACTAACAAGCAACTCTTGCTGAAATGGCTCATATACCCCATATATGCTGGAAATAAATATAGAGAGTTTTTCATAACCTCGAAATATCTTGACACTTTGCTTGTATTTACTGCAGACCAATACTGGATGAAGAGCTACAAAGTTTTAATGACTGCAGCCATTATATTGATAGATCAGGGGCCCGTTTCACAAAGCCTTTTTTCAATGACAAATTACAGAAATCAGTGACAAATCTGCTGATAACCAATCAGAAGCAAGGATTTCAGTAGCTTATAACACAAACTGTCATTTGTCACTGATGACAAGTTTTGTGAAACGCCCCCCCAGATCAGAATCAAGTTGATGATGATAACGCTGGTGAAGATGAAACGCATTTCCAGGCGCCAACAGCCTCGAATTCCTTTCCCAGACGCCAAAGATATAACAGCCCAAAATAATTTCCAACTAATCAAAAATGATCAAAAATAGATTTTAAATGAAATATTTTCGACGTCTTTGGTTTCTTGGGGAGACATTCTCTTAAAATCGTCATGCCCAACTATTCCAAAATGATCTAAAATAGATTTTAAATGAAATATTTTCGACGTCTTTGGTTTCTTGGGGAGCCATTTTCTTGTACTCGTTACGCCCTCAAACTATCCTGACATTTCCTTTGTATTTACTCTTTAGTGAACTGTCCATCGCGAGACTTGTAAAGTGGTCATTTGGCCCTAGGCGTGTTTGAGAATCTACATTGTTCATTTTCCTGTCCCAAACTAATTCCCCCAGTTCTCGAGGCATGTCTGATTTCGGAGTGTAGTCTACTGATTAATGCTAGCCCTTTAGGGCCCTGTTTCATAAAATTTGTTATCAATAACAAGTTACAAGCTACTGTTATAAAAGCTACTGAAATCGTGGCATCAGATTGGCTGAAAGCAAATTTGTCATAGCAATTTAGCAGTTGTTATAGAGAACAAGTTTTATGAAACGAGCCACTGATGTGAGATGAGATAGTCTAAAGGGGGCAGGATGGGATGAAAGATTGCAATTTTTGAAGAGTTCGAGGTAAACAGATGAAAATGATTTCTCCTTCACGATATCTTCACTTAAATGTAGGCGAATATATCGTCATTTTATACCAAGGAGTTTTTAACACATTTTACAGTGTATTTTTGTTTTACTTGACTCCTAAGGAAGCATGTGTATGCTTGTAAGAAAGCAACCGAGGAACCGACGGCTTTAAATTGTCTCTGAGGGACTAGGTAATGAGGAAAGATGATTTACAAAAGGGCACTAGCGCATGACTTGGTTTCGAACCAGGGATCTCCCGGTTAAACTCCACTGAGCCATCGCGCCTCCTATTATTATTACATTTTATTGCTCCATTAAGCTTGAGGAGGAAATTAAAGCATGCGCCAGAAATGTCAGGCAATGCCTGCTCTGATCCATTTGTGTTCACCTTTTTGACGATATCTCTCACACATGCAGTGCGTAACATACCGCAACAGTTTCTGACGTATTCCTACGTCAGTCTTGCATCGGGCAGCGGGCTTTCAGCGATGTGCTGTAGCTCCGTTACCATTATTGATGTAAGTACAAATCATTATACGCCATTATTTGTTTGTCCTTATTTTTATACCAACAATTATTATGGTTAAATGAACAAAAATAACAGAGATGGTTCAGTTTCTGCTACTACTAATCTTGTAGAGTAGGCCTACGCAACTACCTGTTGGATGGGCTGAGACGAAAATCTATAGGTAAAATTTTCAGAAACACGAAGGAAGGATTTGAACGCGTTTCCACATCAGTCAGTAAACCTTTCTACCATAGTTTGTCCTGATCAGGGGGGTGTTTCACAAAGATCCTAAGTCGAACTTAACTCTTAGTTGGACTTAAAAAATATGGAGAGCCATGTGTAGCCTTAAAAAAGAATATATTCAAAAGTGAAAATTCAAGTATTTTAGAATTTTCATAAATTCCACATCAAGAACATGAAATCTCAAATGATAATAGAAAATATGAATGATATGAATCAACATTTAAAGCCTTTTAAAATAAATTTTACAAAATATTTTCAAGGATGTTAATGGCTTTCCATAATTTTTAAGTCCAACTTAGAGATAAGTTCAACTTAGGATCTTTGCGAAACACCCCTAGGTCCTCTATGTGACCCTTTAACCTTGACAATTCAGACAAACAACTCAGAATAACAGTGTGCACTCGGTTAAACGGGTCAGTCTGAAGAGCGTAAAAGGCAGGATGAAATATGTACCCTCACTGAAGTACCTTCTAAAAGCCTTTGTCTGCCAAGTGTCTTCTCACATAACGTAGACCTCTACTCAATTCAAGGCCGAGGTTATGGAGGCCTAACCTCACGAAGGCTAAATGACAAGAGTCGTTTGACGATCGTACTCTCTACATTCACATCTAACCTAGATCAGACCTGGGACCCGTTTCACAAAGCCTTTTTTCAATGACAAATGAAAAAAAAATCAGTGACAAATCTGCTGATAACCAATCAGAAGCAAGGATTTCCGTAGCTTATAACAAATACTGTCATTTGTCACTGATGACAATTTTCGTTAAAAAAGGGCCCCAGATTGGGGTTTAATAATAATAATAATAATAATAATATTAAATTTTTATATAGCGCTTAATACAAATGTCTCTAAGCGCTTTACAAATATACTATTACCCCGGTCATTGGATTCAATGCTTGCCTGCACACACTGTGTGCACAATCTCCACTCCCTGATGAGCATTCCAGCCGGGCGTTACTTGACGCTCATAAGCTGTTTGACCAACAATGACGGCCGCATCCTACCGGGTACCCATTTGACACCTGGGTGAGAGTAGCAAGTGAAGGTTAATATCTTGAAAAAGGATATTAGTGCCGTGTCGGGATTCGAACCCTCGACCTCCGCATCTCCAGGCAAGCGCCTTAAACCACTCGACCACGACACGAACCTACCATCGAGATGAACATTTTTAATGATACCTCCCCCCCCCCCCACATATATATATATATATATATATATCAGGGATGATGTCATGGATATTCCTAGATTATTTTAACACTTTTGGTTAAAAACAGGTCACATGACCAATGGTAGATTGCCAAATAGTCAATAAGTTGATAAGCAAAGAGTCAATGACGGATGTTTCACAAAAATTTACTTGTTTATATAATAATCATGGAACCGGGAATCACAGACCTTCCCACACACAGCAACGAATAGTTTTAAAACAAACGTCACTGCAAGTTTACTAAAGTATTATCAAAGTGGGCGCCAAAGCGATCAATAACCTTAAACACGACGATTTTCGAAAACTCAACTGAGGGCCATTTGCAAAACCCCAGTGTATGTCCCATATAAATCATGTTCGGGCTATATACCTTAGCGTATCTGTCCTGTTGGCACATTTCCATATGTGACACACAAGGGTATTTGATATTGTTTTCGAAAGTAATTCTGATTTACTTGGCAAACTATCTTCACCATAATTATGACGAAGATCTCATGGGCTCACTGAGGTGCTCCCTTGCCTCTATAGTCGTTAATTATTGTGTATTTCATCAACGCTAAGCCAGACAGACGTAGACGAGGACACTCCAACCAATTTGAAATTCGCCACACCAACTCGGACGTCTATGCCAACTCATATTTCCCAAGGACTGTAAAGACATGGAACAACATACAACAAGCAACTATCGACCAAACCTCCCCGCTCTCATTTAAAAATGCAGTTACTAAAGAACTTTTTTCCCAAAATGTAATCGTCCACCCTCCACCACCTCCAGTCAAAACTCTTCTTCGGAGTATTTAGGAGGAAAAGAATCCAAGATCCAAGAACGCGCCAGGACCTATAGCAGAACCATCACACTATAAGCATACAGGTTAACAGTCTTATTAGTAATTTTACAGAAACACTTCACAAAGTATGATTGAATAATCGATAATTGTAGAGATTACGATAAGCATAACCAATCTCGTTCTGAAGTGGCTAACATGAAAGGATATTCAGTCTCTTTTATCATCGAAAGTAATAAGAGGTGGAAGATATTTTTCTGAAAAAACTATTTCTGCAAAATTCGTTTGAATAAATAAAGCTTGTTTTATGCATATTGAAAAGCAGCTACGTTGGTGTGCATCTGTGAGCATTATTATAATTATAACGCTCCATTTGAGTTAAGTCCACCGCTATCTATACGATCTTCCTGCAATCTGATTTTCGAAGAATACCCTCGACAATGATAATAATACTAACATCCGGAATTTGAGTGCATGTAAGCCTTCTAGTCAGAATAAAATCCCAATCGGCTTCAGTTCAGATCGTAAAAGAATCGCAATGCTGGAATTGAAATGAGGTCACCACGATTCTGAGCCGATTTAGCTTGTCCTCCTCCAAGGAAGCTTAACATCCATTGAAAGTGAGAATTTGACTATTCAGGTCACCGATTAATAAGATTTTAGAAATTTGAATTCTCATATCAAATGCTATCGCAGCAGGATCGAAAAGTGTACACTGAGTTTTTAGATGGCCTCTTTAACGTACGTTACGCACTGCTGCTAGATAGAAATGCATTTATATAAATGGGTTTTTATTCATGAAGGTGGTGGTGTTCATACGGAGACGCGTTTTCTTCTACATGATTGCATATTCGGGACACCTTGTTTTTAGCTGCCTGTATGCAGCCAAGCTTAAGTATTAAAGGGATACGATGAGCAGTTTCATCTGCAGTAGGTCACAATTCGCTGACACCAGACTTGTTGGCAATGCCACTAATGGGTGTACAGGTCCCGTACACAACGAATTGAATGTCTCAACAAAAATTACCCCTAGTCTTTCGGAGAGTGTCCGGGTGAGAGGCAGAGTTATGCTTATGACTATCTTAATATATGATTATTGGCAAGTGCAGAGCGTTATACATACAATGTGTTTGTCATAAACCTGATGGCCACTGCCGGTTATTAGGTAAATAAACCAATGATATCAACATTAATTTCCCATGAGAACTCGATGCCTATGTGTCTTTAAAGGCTTGATTTGAAAGCAGATTCAAAATTCAATTCAATTTGCTGGTCTGCAAATTTCGCTCTCAGCGGATCACGAAATAACGGATATTAAAAAAATGTTTGCAGGTGGGCCTACATTACTTTCTTCTCAAAAGTGGGGCTGAGAATGTTTACTATAAAGTGCAGAATCGAACTTGAATCGAGTGACCGTGTTAATTGTACTGCAAGCGCTAGCCAGGCAGGGCAAATAACGTGTAACTATGGTTA
The DNA here is from genome assembly GCA_035222895.1 of Strongylocentrotus droebachiensis. NCBI lineage: Eukaryota > Metazoa > Echinodermata > Echinoidea > Camarodonta > Strongylocentrotidae > Strongylocentrotus > Strongylocentrotus droebachiensis. The sequence continues at coordinate 163,400 of JAVYIG010001940.1, read as the reverse complement.
CTGTTTTAAAGCACTGTATTATAAAAACCTGTTATTATGTACATTATTTCATATATTCTCATATATATAAGCGTTGTTATGTCATAAAATAAAAGGAAACATAATTTGATGAATTGTAGTTATCTTACGGGAAGAAAAAACGACAAAGTTCAAATTATAGTTTATTAAACAACGAGGAACCTTGTTAAAAATAAGAATCTATATAATAGGGTAACATGATTGACAAGATTAAATCTTTAAATCAGGTTAAAAAAACGTGGAATCAAAGAGAAGAGAGAGATAAGAACTACATAATACAAATGATGTCATCATCAATCGACCTTCTTTTACCATCACAGTTCTACTTTTGTCTTCTTCTTGCCGTCCTCCAAATGTTATCTTCTTCGCTGTCTGATTTGTCTTGTTTACAAGCGACGCAAGCCTAGCTGGAGGCCTTCTGTATTTTATCGTCTACCCGTGTCTCTACAAGTACCTTTTGAGTCACGTACAGGTGTCACGTGGTCGATACTACAGAATATTGATGAGAACATGAATGTCATAAAAACACTTTCTCTACCTAGAAACAACTACTCCGATCAATGTCCGCACATGCAGGTGCACCAAGGGGTGCTTCCGTGTATGGGGGGCGGTAAGGGGTTCTTGGACAAAATTGCCGACAGGTTTGCTCATTCGGAACATGCCCAAAAGAGGAAAGAAAAAAAGGGGGGGGGGACAAAAGGTGAGTTTGGGTTGAGTTATGAGATTTTCCTATTTGCGTTGTGCTTAATAACTATTTTAAGATTACAACTGGACATTAATGGAGGTTTGACACCCAATAACTCCTTATAGCGACCCTATTATCTGGCTCCATAGATTTATGATTAGTACAGCATATTAATGCAGCCGTTTGGTGTACTTGTCTCTAAACTACTGCCGGACGTTGATGTGTATTGTAACAGAACCTGTCTGGAATCAATTGGAAAAGGTTGATCTTGAAATCTTCAACATTGAGTTAGGGGAGTGTGAGTTAATTGTTAATTGTCATATTTCGTATATATGTGTTTTCGAAGAGCCATCATCCTCAGGGGAATTTTCTCTATGATAATTCCACACTACTATTAACATTTTTTGGAAAACCCCACAATTTATTTTCGCCTTCTCCGTAGCTTTCTCTTTTGGTAGGGCTATTAATCCAAGTCATGTGTATTTTATTGTTAATAGCTTTCATCGATGAGTACAGATTGGAATTACGTAGTAATATGACATTTCCGGCTTACTTCGAATCATCGGGTCATCGCGTCGTGTCTGGTGGTCGCGTTACACGACCTTTTGTGAAAACGTGCCCCTTTTTTTCACACAACGTCGGGGGTATTGTTTGTGAAATAAACCCCTCTTATCTACAAATGGCCTAGTCAGATTTACCCCACACATTGTTAAAACCCTACGAAAAATCTACGAAACGTCACGCCCTCAACGTGCATCTTCCGTTTTTGTTACACGCGACCACCTGACCGGACGCGATGATCCGATGAAACGAAGTAAGCCGAAATGGTACACTCTGTGATAGAAAACAATGCAAAAATAGCTAAACGAGGGTAAAATGTATACTCGTCGTCCGCACATCGTGTGAACCTTTCAAGAGAAGAATGAATTTTGGTAAAGGTGAAGTAAAAACTTCGCACTTTATCATTCTTTGTAGGCTCATTTTAGATGAAAATCATGGTAGAAATAGCATTCCTCATCAAATAACCTAATATTAAGAATTACAGGGAAAAGCTGAAATCTTGGTTCACCGGCCATACCAAATATTTTGTGTCTTTGGTCCCAAATACCCATTTCTGTGCTGCAGCAGCTCACAAGGGTTGACAAGGCATCAATTTTCTCTTATCGTAAAGACATGGTCAGTTCTGTTAAAAATCAGTTTAGATTTCTTCATGTATGTCTAATGTACACTGATTGTATTGTGTATTGAGAACTAGAAAAAAAAAATCTGGGTGCAGTGCATGTTCTTTCATTCATATCGAGACAGTTTCTTATCACGTTGAGGATTATAAAACCAAACATTATACCTCAATGTACTGAATAATCAACCTTTCCATAGTGCTTACAGATGTTTTTATACGCAATGAACATTAACATCCAACTGCATCTTTTAAGGAAAATCCCACCTTAATATACAAGTATTCCAAACGAAAATAGAAAACCCAACAATCAGAAAAATGGAATTATGAAAATTCAAAGAAATCGGATAGAAAGACAAGAAAGGTATCAATATTTTAAAGTTGCACTCACTATACGTGTGGACACTTAATTTGGTTGATTCTGTATTGTCACTACAACGTAGGGCCGGACAACTTTTCCATTTATTCCGACGCTCAAAATGACTACAATGCCAATTTTCCAAAATGTATAACTCAGAACGGTCTTTCCTTTTTAGTGGACCTATAAAAATATGCTTTCCATATTATATTTTTAGTAGTGCCTCAAGGGAAAAGATGACGAATAGGTAGCGGGAAAGTCGTTCATGAATACGTCACAATCAACGAACCGAATTGCCAATGTGACATTCACACAGATGAAATGATCCCATATTTTAAACATTCATAACTTTCTTATTATTGGGTGGCTTTACCTCATGCGGTCCTCATTCTGATTCTTTCATTAACAAAAATAACTTATTACAAAGGTCAGGGGGGTGTTTCACAAAGATCCTAAGTAGAACTTAACTCTAAGTTGGACTTAAAAAATATGGAAAGCCATTAGCATCCTTGAAAACATTTTGTAAAAGTTACTTTAAAAGACATAAAATGTTGATTCAAATCATTCATATTTTCTATTATCATGGGAGATTCTATGTTCTTGATGTGGAATTTATAAAAAAGTCTAAAATACTTGAATTTCTGCTTTTGAATATATTTCATTTAAGGCTCCAATGGCTGTCCATAATTTTTAAGTCCAACTTAGTGTTAAGTTCTACTTACGATCTTTGTGAAACACTCCCCAGATTGCCCTTTAAAGTTACAGACTGTTTAGGTGTGCCTCTCACTCTTTGAGCAATTACTCCATGCGCCTCTAATACATGTTTAGAGGGTAAGTGACATTTGATTTGACAAATAGTATGCCTCGGGAAGATTTCTCCGCCGAATGGGAACAATCCATGTAATTGGGACACAATGCTTTCGAATCGTATACAGGCAAATATGTGCGTAGCCTAAACATGTTCCCAGATTACTCATAATTGCCCACAGATACGTTTGTGACACACTTAAATTCTGCAAGCTACGTCGTCAGCCCAAATTCAGTCTTAACTATAATGGCTGCAGTATCATTGCAATTCTTTATTGATTGATTGGGTAATTTATATATTTATAATTAGTAAGTTAGTAACCGGGCGTTACTAGGCTGGTACTTTATTTGTTAATGACACAGTTGATATTATTGCATATAAAATCAATGGCAGTAGAAGTAATGCTTGACTGAATATGAGCTATCGGAGAAATCACCATTATTTGATTACAACACCCGTAATAACTCATCTCATTAGGATGACAAGAGGGTCTTTATAATTAAGATGAGGCGTCTACCTAATTGATTACTGGTAGAGAAGCGATCGGATGATTAAATTCAATCTGCTTTGGGAGTGATGTGTGTAGAACTCTCAAAATGGTGTGCATTCTGCTTCATTAGATGGTTAAAGGTAAATACCAATTTTGGAAACACCCCCTCTCAAGATATGAAATGGAAGCTCTTATTAACAATCTTGTGAAAGAATACTAATTGATATACTTATTAAATTACCATATCCATCCGGCCTGGATAGATATCGCGTAGTCCCGTTTACATCTTTTTGTGTACAGCGCTTGTACCTTAACCAAGACTGGGCCAAATACCTTATCATTTTGATGATTCCGGAACCTTGCAGTACACACCAATACTTATATTCTAGATGATCAACCTTGTCTGATCGATTCCACAACGTGTCTTTTACAATGCAATCACATGACCAGAACTGGTATTTACCTTTAACAGAGGAATGAAGGGTGTATAAAAAAAAAAACATGAGACACGGCCAAGCTTATTATGTTTTTTTTCTTCTTCTGAGGGTAGTTTTAATCTTACTTTTAATGGTAATTGTAATTTTCATTTGTAATCACAACTGCAATAGTGATTACGATTATAATCGCAAATGTTAACGTCATTGTAATTGTCATTCGTGACTACATCGTATACAAAATTGTAAATGTAATTGTAACAACACTTGAAACTACAAATGTTATTTTAATTGTAAATGTAATTGTACTTTTTGTTGTAATTGTGATTGTGAATATTGTATTTGTAATATAGCAATCGTAATTATTTAAATTACATGAATAATTACACATCAAGTACGTCCAAAATTTAGTCTGACAGACCATAGCTAAATTGTTCTGAGATCACGAAATATTGGTTAATAAAAATTCCACTCATTTTCGTGATATTTGTGTGTGTATTTGGGTGTTGGTTGCATACAGAACGTAAAAATGTATACGTTTAGTAAGAATTCATTGAAGAAATACAAAATTATTCGCTTCTATTTAAGGGCAGTGATTAATCTATAGATCGAATGTTGAAGATGATCGTTGAGATATTGGTTAATACAAATTCCACTCATGTTCGTGATATTTGTGTGTGTGTGTGTTTGGGTGTTGGTTGCATGCAGAACGTATACATATATATGTTTAGTAGGAGTTCATTGAAGAAATACGAAATTATTCGCTTCCATGTAAGGACAGTGATTAATGTAAAGATCGAATGTTGAAGTTGATCGTTGAAACGTGCCAACTTTGCACCCATGTGCGCTCCACCGGGGTACACGCTATTACCCCCAGAGGCCTCGGTCAGGTCACGTTACGCCCTTGGTGAAATAGAGATTGACTGGAAGGTGTACTCCATCGATCTTCAGCCTGAAGGAGAGGATGCGAGCCAGGCTAGAAATGACAAGGTTGTGAGTACGGACATAACGGTGGCATTCTAATGGTTCATGTCTTTCACTTCATAATAGAATGTTCTTCCTTGAATTAAAAATCTTTGGACAATTTTGTTCTTCTGAAAGCCCATCTGCACTAGTTTGGCCAGGGGAGGGATTAGACATCCCTGCATGGTCACTGACAGGTGGCTATCTCATCAAATCAACTCTCACTTAGCATAAGAAAAAGGGGATAACGGGGGACCAATGGTCACCTATTAGGCAGTGTTTGTTATATAGAGGGCGCAAGTAGCTATAAGTAGTGCAGTGGGGCTTTAATGTAGAATCGTCGACACGTTTTTAGGATTTCAGGGGTGAATCAAGTGTAGGGTGGATCTGATGCATCCTCTTTCTATTTGCCGACCAGAAAATTAAACATTACAAATAAAAAATACCCCCCCTTGCCCTCAACCACAACACAACAGCAAAGGACAAAAAGCTGAAAATGTAAAATAGCAGCACCGAGGCTATTAAAATCAAATGACCTGCCTCAGGGTCCAATTTCCTAGCCCAAAGCCAATAGAGCTTCTATTGGACAACAACACTCAACGTTTCCTTTGCAGCTCAAGTACAATTCCACCCCTTTAAGAATCAATACACTGTAATTCTATTCGCCTCTTGCCTCATCTTAATGAGATGTGAACATATTGATGTACCTTATCCTTACAACACAATATAATGTATCGGAGTGTTGGCTCAGTCAGTAGAGCGTCCGCCTCACAACCGGGAGGTCGTGGTAGTCAGGTCAAGATATGGTTTGACCCCAAAAAATTGCAACAAAAGGTTTTTCAACGGTTTCTAGTAGTATTTGACCTCAGGAATAACATACTAAAAGTAGACCAAAATCGAAGGTTCAGAAAGCTGTTATTTTCAAGATGGCGTCCAAGATGGCCGCCGATACGTAAAAATGGCCATAAATCACCTATTATCCATCCTAGAGACAACATTTTGGTGTATATCCCATGGTTTCAGGGGTCAGAGAATCCATTGAGACAGGTAAGAATGGTTTGTAATCGTCTAGGAAACCCCCAAATCCAAGATGGCGTCCAAAATGGCCGCCATAACATAAAAATGGCCATAAGTCACTTATTATCCATCCGAGAGACATAGTTGGGGTGTCTATGCTATGGTTTTCGGGGTCATAGAATCCATTAGGATAAGTTAGAACGTTAAGCAGTGGTTCAGGAATCTACAAAATCCTATATGGCGTCCAAAGGGCCACAAAACAACTAAGATTTCTCAATAGAGGGCGCACTTTATAAACAGGATATGAACTTGTAATATTTTTCTCTACCTCTATGGTGTCACCGACAAAGACAAAGTAACAACTTAATAATATCTAGACACACATTCATAATACCATTACAAACCTTTCTTACTTGTCTCAATGGATTCTCTGACCCCCGAAACCATGGGATAGACACCAAAATTGTGTCTCTAGGATGGATAATAAGTGATTTATGGCCATGTTTAGGTATCGGCGGCCATCTTGGACGCCATCTTGAAAATAACAGCTTTCTGAACCTTCGATTTTGGTCTACTTTTAGTATGTTATTCCTGAGGTCAAATAATACTAGAAACCGTTGAAAAACCTTTTGTTGCAATTTGTTTGGGGTTGGGGTGTTTTTTTACCGTATATTGACCTGACTATGGGTTCGAACCCCGGCCGCGTCATACCAAAAGACGTTAAAAGACGAGAGGTGCTGCTACCTTGTTTGGCGTTCAACAATAAGGGATAGAGCAACGTCGACCTGGCGCTGATCAGTGGCTGCCGGGCTCACGATCAATTGGGCAAAAAGAATTTCCATTTTCGGTTTAACTTAATAAAATTTAGAGTGGACTTTAAAAGATTATTATTATTATTATAATGGCATGTCAGGGGCAAACAATGGGCAGTTTTGTTAGAATTTCTTTGTTGTTGGTTGGTGTATCTGTTTGTCTTAATATAGTCTTTTTAGTGAATTACCAGACTTGCACACTACACTCTCCTCGAAAGGGATAAAAGATAGGACGCACATGTATAATAAAAGTATTAATAATTCATAATAATAATAATACGTTATTAATAATAGTGTTTTCACAGGGCAGCCTCATCAGTACTTATCTCCTTCTTCTCCCTGGCGGCCCTGCAATGATAGTATATATATATATATATATTTATTGAAATGGCTATCATGTTGAGTGTTGTGCAGGAAAAAACAACATAAATGTCACTGCCCTTTATACATAGAACCCTTTAGAATAAAGATTCTTGTACTCTATCTAAATCAATGTTTTATCATACCGAAGGTTACGACCCTTTATTAGATTCTAAATAATGTGTCCTTTTTTGTATTGGTTCTAAAATAAGACTTTATAGCGGGGTGTGTGGTTACTGGGGTGTAGGCTTAGGAGAATAAGCTTGAAGGCTCGTGATACGATCAGCATTAGATGAGAGATAGGGATAACGTTCAGCAAGACGTGAATAATTCAACCGCTTGATATGTATGTCATGTTAGCCTCGGGACTCGTGGATGATAAGAGTTTGTAGGATATGAATGAGCGTAGTGAGCATGAGATGTAGGTGCAGAAAAAAACAGAGATTAGATGAATTGGGTTAGACGAACGTCCTTTGGCAAGGAAGATCTTGTTGTTATATTCCTCTCAAAACAACCGAAATCTAACAAATATATATATATATAATAATTAGTGAGGTAAAGGTAGAATGTCGCCATACAAGGTATACCAATGTTTTACCAGGCGAACCCATTTTCTATGCCTTGGTTGAGAGTTGCATATTCTTTGGAAGGCTTGTTAGATAGGATGCGGTATAGCCGCGGCGGTTTGCAGCGGTTTACTGCCCATATCTAAATAAGCCTTAAAGTGATTCGGTAACATTGTTGAAGGTTGATGAAAAAATTGTTTAATTTTTGTATAAAATGTTACTTAATATATACCTTCTACTGTACTAACCCTCTGACATGCAAAAAATCCTGAACAAATTCTCAAACCACGAAGATATCTATGGTTTTTCTTTGAAGGCGTCGATGTATGACACCCTCTAACAGTGATTAACAGTAAATTCTCCCAACCATTTTTGAATTTTCCCAACCGTTTTTCCATGAAAAGAGACATAAAACAGGCTATACAAAATCTGACAACACTTAAATGTCTGGAATGGAATGTAGAGCTATTTTATTGCTTTGTGACGATTTACATTCACCTAAAATGTAATTAAATTGTATTATAGTTGAGAGAATTAAGGAATCGATCAGATCAGTTTTTCCCAATTTGTACCATGAATAATGTTCCGTTTTCACTCAAATTTTCAGATTATCTTTAATTGTACATCTAGCATTGAAGTCACTACCTAAGCACCACTATCTCTCATCTGAACAATGTTACCAAGTCCCTTTAATCATGGCGATGCCATGCCCTAAGGTAAATGGTAATGTCTTGTTCAGATATGACGGAGTAAAAGTTTTTTTAAAGAATATAATTATCCTTAGGCAAGTGTAACGCTCTACTTATCTGTCTTTTATAGCACAAACTTCATTAAATACGCGTAGGACCTTTGTTTGCGCATTTGGCAATAATTTACACCTTAAAATCCGTCGTGGTTTGCGTCTTTATAATAATATTATCTAAACGAGCCTTAACATGTATCATGTGATTATGAATATTGCTGTTCTATCAATAAAAGGGACATCATCTTCTTTCACGATTTCGATCATTGTTAAATGATGAAGTTTACGGTATAAAACCATACGGGTCGATGATATTATAACTTTACATTTTCACATTCGAGGGAAGAAGCTAAGATGGAATGATATGTGATGAAACGTCTGCATTTTCATTGACGCATCCTCTTCAAACCAGTTTAGTATGTATTTTGTAACCATGGAAACCTAACAAGCACACTCGTGGGGTATTTCGAGATCCTCAGATGGACTATGTATGAAACTCATAACACTTTCAAGGACTCAGTATGTCTCCCTATAATCCATTATTCATGGACTTCTTTTTAAACTTGTCGACTGGGAATGGAGTTTTTTTTCTCCCCGAAGCTAACAATTCCTCAGTCGATTCTCCCGGTGTGTATTGATAGGGGATAGGAAGGGGGCTTATGAGAGGTCCTTCTCCTTTTTTTTGTTATCATTAGACTCTTGTAAATTTTATCAGAGCTGCCAAAAATGTGTCATTTTATTTTGGATTACACAGAGCGTACATTATTATCTTGATTTTTCTTTCTATGTTCTTAGTGGTGATTCATAATGTTCATCAAATTTTCCGCACATGTTTATTTTTTTTCATGTAAATGTTTTCGATACCCGTTCTTGTTTTGGACAAATGTTATGCACATGACTATCCCCCGGTATCACAGTCGGATGAATTCTATACCAATGCTTTAAGAACGCTCGAACAACAATAAAAACAGAATATGAATTTGGAATTTTAAAACAGTCATAAGAAGACTTTAAAACGAGAAATAAGCGGTAGAGACGGAAAAGTGTGAGAATGATCAGTTGTACAAACAGGACAAAAAGTCAAAAGACATCTAAAAGAATATTTTAAAGGAGAGGGTAAGACTACATTAAACCACAATCCGATAAAATGAATTGAAATGACGGACAAATACAGTTCTCTAGACATTTCGACATATTCACGCAAAGTTGTAATTTTACTTTGATTTTACAAACTACACACCTTGAGAATTGGAATCCCTAGAGAGAAACAGAGAGAGGGAGAAAGGAGGAGGAAGTAGAATGAAAAGAAAGAGAGAGAGAAAGAAAGGAGGAGGAAGGAGAAGAGGAAGAAAGAAAGAGAGAGAGAGAGAGAGAGAGAGAGAGAGAGAGAGGGGAGGGAGGAGGGGGGGGGGGGGGTGGAAGAAGAAGAAAAAATGAAGATGAGGAAAAACTCTCAAGTTGTGATGGCTGAAGGATGAGGTTCTAGTGTAATTGCCGCCTGTGGCGTGTTTTATAATGTGAGTGTAGGGAGATGAAAGAGCTAGCAATAGTTTGTAGGTTAATTCGTATTGATCGTCAGTGCTTGAATTTTTCACATGTTTATCCCTACGAGAGTCTGATCGATAACATTACTTCCATTCAAAATAATATAATGTGGGAACAAAAATATGAGAAACAAATCTGACTACGTTTTACCATCTCATGTGTTCGTCTCTTATTAGCTTGTGGTACTATGTTTGCTTACTATATTTTCTTGTACAAGAAGAAGACAAATAAGAAGACAGAGGATAAGAAAAAGAAGAAGAATAAGGATAATGATTAATGATTAATTTAATTTATTGTTGATGTTCTAGCTGTTATTATAAATAATATCATTATTAGACAAACAAAAGCAAACGCAATAATAATTTTTTGTCAAAATGTGATTTATATATGTACATATTATAACAAACCTAATGTTTTTATAATAAAGTATTATGAATTTAAAGAATTATCCTAACTTTCTGTGGCAAAGTGCGAAAGACCGCCACCATAATACAATATTTCAGAACCCAAAGGTGAATCACAGTATTTCAAACATACCCCGAAAAAGTGTATGAAATGTTTTTGTTCGTGTTTTCCCCTTTAGATATATTCCATATTACCTATTTTCTTGTAAACGTTGTCTGCTGTTATGTATGTTTACTACTAAGTATGCTTACTACTTTATCCTTCCACTGTCCTAGGCGTTCTATAACATTTTTGTCACACCTTAAGAATCTTTTCTCTGACAGAGTTTGATCATGATTTTCATTAGCCACGCCAGCTTATATTACCGGCTCGTTTCCTGGTATATCGCTCGCTATGGTAACCTGATACGTCCATCTTGAGTCAACTAAATCATCCTCACACTTTTCACTCCCTATTCGAGACAACCCAACCGTTCCCTTTTCGTCCCCCCCCCCCCCAAAAAAAAATAATAATAAAATGAAATAATGAATATAATGATAAAAAAATAACAGTAATCGCTTTACGGTCGCATCAGAAACTACGTCGCAGCTTTCCAAGATATTACTAAAGCTTACTACTTTGTATCGTATGAATATTACGGTGTAGTGCACTTAAACAAAATATAATGTTCCACATAATTATGCATCAGTGCGCAAAGTCTAAATTAATACACATCTGTTATACGTAAACAGCTACATCCATTCCGGTAGTATATTTGGAGACTCTCGTTATCAAAGACACGGAATATAATTGTGTCGAACACTTCTGCTTACATTTTAGCGCAAAGTTTCCGCCTAAAATAAGAATTTAAATTACACTGTCGTTCCTTTAACATCTGCACATTCTAAAAACCAAAATGTTAGGTCACCATTTTGGAAGGGCTAAGGAGAGACAACCAAATGTCAGATTAACACCTTTAACATGCTAGATATAACCTTCATTCTATTAGATCCAGCATGTTCAAAGTGTTAAAAAAAATAGTCACTTCTCGGTACCTTCGAATAGAAACAAATTATAAATTGAGTTTATCAGAGTGCATCTACAAGGCCCGTTGCTTATGATTTATAATCATGATAATGGAAAGAAACAGACAGTAATGTGCCATACGTCTGCAAGGTGTGCTATAGAGGATTTTAATCATTGCCATGCGAGACATCGTTGTGTCTGTGTTATTGCCTTTAATTTACGAGGTTAAAGTCTGTGTGTCTCTCCATACCCTAATGTGCTTTCTGCCTTGTCCAGTGAAATTTAAACACAATTCCTTTCCATAGTTACAATATATTATCTTTTAATATCTTTGATAAAACTGCAAAGGCTTTGGAAAAATCTACCAGCCGCAGTTTTTACATAGCCTTGTCCATTACCTCTGGAAATGCGCGAATAAACAGCAACCATTATCATAACGTTCTCGTAATCCGAAATTGATTTCTATTACACAAACCGTGGAGTACTGAAATGGCATTTGACATGAATTCTCGAAAGCCTTTCCGATTGGGTTGACTTAATAAAGACTTTATTGAACACAATAAGTTTCCTTCATCGCTTTAGCGTATATTTGAACCATTATGAAAGCTGTAAAGTGCTTCACGTCTGCTTTCCCGAAATTATTAACAGTCGTCGAAACCTGTATATTTATGTATGTGTATATGTCCATACATCAAGCAGAAAGCACCCAGATCAAATCTCATTATTTGTATTAGATGTCTAAGTTATTACTTGAAGAAAGAAAAGACAGAACAAACAGTTCATTTAACTTTGTTTTTAATACTAACCCTCATTATCAATGTAGTATTTCATTAAACAGCCGACCATGTACAACTCATCTAAAACTACATTTCTCACATCACAAATCTGTTTCACACACTTGTGTATATGTATATACAAAATACGAACCAATGAAAATAAACATTCTGGAATGTTGTCATTTCTTTAATCATTACTTGCACCCATAGGCTGCTTTCAAACCTACCGCCTGTCTTAATAACCAAGAAGTCTGGTACAATTCCAACTTCCAATCCCCTGCCCCACGCTAGTGGAACAAACTCCCTGATTTTCAGAGAAGCAGTACTTTATACAAAGTCATATACTTCAAAAGAACATCTTAAAAATACCTTCCTAATTCTTCTTGATTTGTTGAAAGTCTAAAAGGGATAGCGTCTTGTATTTTTAAAAAAAGGAGCTAAGCTGTGTCCAAATATTGTAGCTATATTCATCATTACTCCTTTGAATAATTGCTTTCCAATTTGAGTTAAAATTTAGTTTTCTATGTGTACCAGCCTGTTGTATATTGTATTATACTTTTCTTGATATCTTAATATCAATAACCTTTAACATATAAACAGCATCTTAGTAAATGTCACATAATATCCTCACCGTAGTAACGGCTCAGTCCAGCACGACGTGTTATCCAATCATTGTCTTAGTTACCATGGTAACATGATTCCCCAGACTATCTCCGATGACACACTATTTATTTGAACTCAAAACTGTTATCAGGAAGCATTACCGACCTGCCATTACTTCGACGCTTTTGTAATAGCTTACATCATCTCCCTTATTTTTTTGTTCATGTTAGTTTGAAAAATACTTTACTGTAAGAAGCAATATTGGGTTTAAAAACAAACTAATTGCCCAACATGACGGGAATTACGTGTACAATCAACTTCTAGGCTATAACAGTCTCAACCGGGGCAATAGCTGATTGTTATTGGGCGAAATATTAATTAAGTTGGGCATCAAATTGTCAAAAATTCGATGGGATACATTTTAATTACTTTCCTGTTGTGCAATTTTCATTAACCATTTCGTACAGTGTTCCCTACCAAACAAGATATCCGCAAAGATCAGTGACCACATTCCACACCGATATCCCATGCTCATATGTAGTAGATTAACCATGATAAAACAACTAAATGTTAAATGTTTGGTTTTCTCAATATTATTTGGTGTTTTTATCTTATGCTTGTATTTATATTCGAATCAGAATTTACCCGTTTTTGTAAAGACACTGGGGGACACTAATATCTTTTCATTGCAGATTTGAGTAACTTTAGAAAACACGCAGACTTTTGATACACATAAGAACTTAAAAACAGGAACAAGCTGCTTTTTTGTGGGGGACTACATAATTTTATTGGTGGAGCGGAACACTTCTTGTATCATAAAAAAAGAAAATAATTTCTGACTATAAATAAATTGAGTAAATATATGTTTACAGCCGTGTTCCTATGAAGGGTTTGCTTTATCTATTGAGGGGGTTGCAGGGATTTGCACGATGAAAATATAAAAACTTGTATAAGGGCCAAAATGTTGTAAATGATCCTAATTGCAAACTTTCCTAAACGTATGGCGACAAAGTATTATTAGTAGCAAATTTACAGTCGCACTTCCTTTTTTATCAGATTTGAATTTTGAAACTGGCCATGTTTTATTCACCCCATCTGTGGTGTACAAAATGAGGGTTTAAATGTTCACTCATTATTAGAAAACCACAGAGTCTTTCGATCTGATATGTGGCACTTACTTCCATAAACCCGTTTTGCTGCTTTACATACATTTGTGGATAAGTTCCTGAGTGCTTTCAAATCCATGATGGATGCCTGAAATGCATTCCACATATCATCTTTCCTAAGGGCACCCTAAAATTTCAGAACCATAATATTTTACTTCTTATTTGTATATGATATTTTATTTTATGTTTGCATTTTATTTTTCCACATGCAACAACTGAATAACAAAGAAGATGTATATTATGCTAGCAATAACAATTTCTTGTCAAAACGTGATTTATATAATGTACATATAATACAAACCTAATATTTATATAATATAGTATTATGAATTCAAAGTATTATCCTAACTTTCTGTGCCATAATACAAGATTTCAGAACCCAAAGGTGGATCACCATATCTGTATTTCAAACATAACCCGAAAAAGTGTATGAAATGTTTTTGTTCGTGTTTTCCCCTTTAGATATATTCCTTATAACCTATTTTCTTGTAAACGTTGTCTGTTGTTATGTATGTGCTGAGGTAGGCCTACCTGCTTAATTAAGATAAATGGAATAAAGTGAAATGGAGGTTTAGGGCTATTAATAGTATATGTCTAATAATTATGTAAATCTAATTTCCCCGTATTGAGTTTCTATTTATACCTATCCGTGGGTTGTCAATACGGTTCTCTAGTATAAGCCTAAGGCTTGAATATGAATATTTCATAGCATGAACTAGATTCAAATCTGCAAGCATGCATAATTTACGAATTAAAGCATTGGGCTGGTATCCTCCCAGGAAAATTTATGATATCAATCATTTTGCCGAATATTCCAATGAATTTTCATCAGCATTATATAACGACAGTTTAAAATAAATTTCATCCCTAAAGGGGATTCTACGAACTGCCTGGATACCTTTTAACCAACCGTACGCAGACCGTGATATTCGTACGTAGGACCTGCTGTCGGCATCTGTTTTAGGCGTCTGCGCTGAAGAAGGCCTTGTTCTTGACTTGTTGTCTTTTTAATTAACAATGAAAAATAGTCTCTTATTTTAACAGTTACTAATATAACAACGGACGACTGTACCATTTGTCTATTAAGAACTGCATGCTTCTTTTTTTTTGGAGGGGGGAGGGGGGTGAGGGGTGTCAATACAATAACAGAGAATGCCATCTGGGGTCGTAAAAACAGATAAATCATTGAGTTGCATTATTGGTTTTTACTGAATGTCTGAATAAATGCAAAATTACAAAGCAAAATTATTTCAATAACATACCATTTAGCCCTAGCCTTCGGGCCATCAATAACAACCTTAAGAGTCCCATATAATTTTGTTCACACCCAAGACAGTTACAAAATTTCATGTTGGTGACAATGTGAGCGTGGCTTGAATGTATAGAGAGAGAGACAGACAGAGAGAGGAAGGGAGATGAGAGAGGGAGAGAGGGAGAGAGAGGGAGAGATGAAAGAGAGAGAGAGAGGGAGAGAGGAACTGTGCAAATAATACCAGTGTTTGTCAGGACTACCGCATCTACGGAGAATGAAATAAAAGTCGTCAACAACATCTCGCCAATACTGGACGAGTGGGCGTCTTTAGTGCATTCACCCCTGCTTCGATGTTATAACCCTTATACAAGCTCTTCATCATGTTTCGTTAACATTGAAAAATTAATACCTTATGTTTCTTTCAACTATATGTTTCCAATAATCCTTGAACTATTCAGGTTTGTATATTGCGGTAAACCGACGCAAAAGAAAAGAAAACCCGCCGCGGTTCTTTTTACACGTACATGAATGTCGACTGTGCGCAACAAAGGACCTGCGCGCATTCAATATAAATGTGGAACGTACTACACTGTCGTTATGTCATCAGGGAATTTTCGAATTGCGTGAACGTGGACGTGTGACTTCCTTTTAAGGCACTGGTGGTCACGTGTGGCGTTCTTTTAAGGCACAGGCAGTGCCTTAAAAGGATGTCACACGTTGTAGTCGACGTTCTCGCCGTGCAAATCGAAAAGTCCCTTTTAATAAAGACGACCGCGGCTGTTTTCCACGTCATATCTAAACGAGCCTATGTTGGAACAATGTTAGATATATGAATTAAGTCGACTATGCCAGAGGAAAGCATCGATTCCTTACAAATTCGTGATCAAAGCACATTTTTGATATTACCCCTGCTCTCTTCATCTCATTCCAAACGACTGAAACATACGTTGTTAAGACACAATGGAAATTCCGAATACAAATCATTCGGAAAGGAGGGCTAGTTTGTAGAGAAGTTAAGTATCAAGAATAGTGGAATATGCAGTATATGTCCGCAACTAAATGGCGATGAAATTAATTTCATAAAGGAACATGTGATTTGATTTCTAAACGAGGGGAACCATACAGCACTACGTATCAATCTCGAAATACTGTTCAAACAGAGTAACATGGTTGGTGCCCCAGGCTTCCATCTATTTTCTTTCCTTCAGATGACCTTTAACATGGCGGCAAACAGCGGGCTAGACTTGTTTAAGACAATTTGACAAATTGAGTTAAATCGTCTGCCTGTATATTTCCCATGCCTCCAAGTGAGCAAAGCTCTGTTCTTAGAGCGCTGTGGGGGGTAATGAGAAAGGCAGCGAATGAAGACCAACAACATGAACGAAATAAGGAGATAGAAATTGTAATAGACGGAGGAATAAAGAGAACTGAAAGGGGGGTTGAGAGAGGTAGAGGTTAAGTACATAGAGTGAGTGTGGGTGTGTGGGTTAGGCCAAGGAGATAAATAATTTCTTGTATACGATGTGCAAGTGTGTGTGCGTGGGTGTGTGTGTGCGTTTGTGTGCGTGTGTGTTGTAAATGCATAGAGAGGGGTGGGGAGATAAAGGGAGGGGGCCAGGAAGCTCAATAGGAAACAAGGCTATACAATATGACAATATCCTTGGACGTTTTAATAGTTTTTCCCTTTATTTCGCAGTCTGAATGCGTTTGATAGTACATATAATTTTGGTGCACTCTTGTAGGGGGTACTAATATAAAAACGTAGTTATTCAATCAGAGCAATTATATTATTGAATTTATAGTCTGCTTCGTGCAGCTGAGGGTACAAACTTCTCCCTCGATCTCCTTGGTCTCCTCTCCTTCCCGCCCTATCTCTCTCTCTCTCCTCCCTTATCGCCCTCCTCCTCTCCTTCCCCCCTCTCTCTCTCTCTCTCTTCCCACTTCTCGCTCTATCACCCTCTCTTTCTTCGGTTAATCTCACCCCTTCTCTCTAACCTTCTATTTCTCCCCTTTCCGTTGTCTTTCTATCTCCTCTCTCTCTCTCTCTCTCTCTCTCTCTCTCCCTATCTCAATTACCTTCTCTCTCTTTATTTCTACCTATTTTACTCTATATAGATATCTCTTGAATTCTCTATCTTTTTCTACACTCTTTTTCTCCCCCCCCCCCCCACCCCTCCACCTCTATCTCTTTCTCTTTCTGCTCTATCACTCTCTTGGTTTTCTTATAGTGCCTTCTTCTGATTTCATGTGATTATAATGATTTAAAGGTGAGTGTGTACTTATGAAACTATTTGCACAGATAAACCTCTAACAAATATATTGATAAAGGTCTATTTTGACTTTTATTTACTTTGATTAAACAAGAATTTGATAATTTGCAGGTAATCAATATTTCCGTTATACAAAAACACTGTGAGCCCTTTGAAAAGAAAACAAAGCAACAACAAAAACGAGAGAGAGAGAGAGAGAAAGGAGAAGCGAGGGTGGGGAGCGAGGAGAGAAGGGAGAATATAGAGCAGGAGCTACAGAAGGAGAGAGAGAGAGAGAGAGAGAGGGAGAGAGAGTGAGAGAGATAGAGATAGGGACATGAGAAGATAAAGAGAGATACATGAGATGCGCAAAACAAGCCGCTTTCAGCCATATTTTTCATCTCCTAAATGAAAAAAGTCAATTTGTGAAAAATACTGGAAAGTGCAAAGAACTGTGATTTCAAGCCTGATGGTTAGATGAGCTACGTGACTGCTCTGGCTATCAGCTCTTTATCATATGGATTGCGTCAGCCTTGAGTAACAGGTGTACTGTAGTCCCCCCCTCCCTTTCCATATTATATCATATCTCTGAAAAGAGTGAATAAATTGCGAAGAATAGTTTGCAATATTTCTCGAATACAAAGGGGAGCTTGGCTGTTAGATATTTCCCTTCTGCATTTATTATTATTATTATCATTATTATTATTATCTTTATTATTCTGATGATGATTATTATTATTATCATGATTATCATCATCATTCTTACATTCATTATCATTATTATTATTAATAATATCATCATTCTTACAGTCATTATCATTATTATTATTAATAATATGATCATTATTATTATTATTATTATTATTATTATTATTTTTATGAAGAATTGCCATTGCACGTGCGTGCAATAGCGTGCCTGGTCACTATTGAAAGGAACAACAAGAAATGTTGTTAAAAACTAAAAAAACAAGGGAGAATATTGATCATAAAACTACTCTCTCAGTAACATGTTCGGAAATTAAAAAAACACATCCAATAGCCTATGCTATAAGTGCTTGTTAGACAATAATTATGGCACAACGGGGCTTCTTTATTGACTGACAGATTTATATGAGGACGAATGAGCATTACAATGATTACACTATTGTGATATTCATTTGCTTCTCTTTGTAATGATGCCTGCGGAAGCTGGGACAAATGTAATCTTTCTTGCATCATGTTTTGTCCTCCATTTATCTAAACCCAAATGAATGATAAAGTAATGGATACAAAAAAAAGTTGGTAAATAAAAATGATGAGGTTTCTTTGGAATTTGTCGAATACCCATGATTTTAAAACCGTCAGAAGTTTGTATAGACAGTCATCTATAATTAAGAACGCATCGTGTGAGCTAATTTTCATAAAATACAAGCTTTAACACATTTCTGTGATTTTTGAAAGGTTTGATAATGTCGCATAATTTAGCTCGTCTTGTTTTGCACCTGTAACATTTCGTTTTAATCTAGCCGAGGGACACGACTTGTTTGTTCCACATAAATGATATTTATCGAGAAGAGCGCTCGACTGAGATGACAAAAATGAAGCATTGGGCATGTCGAGAGTGAGTATAAGAGAAATGGTAAACGTAAGAGGAGGAGAGGGAGGGAGAGAGAGAGAGAGAGGGAGGGAGAAAGAGAAAGAGAGAGAGAGAGAGGGGGGAGAAATAGGAATAGAGACAGGGGGAGCGAAAGAGGGAGGGAGGAAAACAGAACGAGAGAGAAAGAGGAAGAGAAAGAGAAAGAGAAATAGAGGAAAGAGGATGGACACAGGCCCGGAGGAAAATGAATTAGAGGAAGGGCTAATAGAGACATAAATTGAGCTCAGGAGAGAGGGAAGGAGATGCAAAGGGAAAGGCGAAGGGAAAGAGATAGACAGGAAGAGAGAGAGATAGAGAAAGTAAGATGGACATAGCGGGGATTGCAGAGAAATGGACAAAATGTAATGGAAGAAAAAGCAGTCTCAGCTTCTTCAGCTTTAGTTTCGCCTCTCAGAGTACCTCTTATGTTTTTAGCGACCGAATGAAGACAGTATGGGTCTTGGGAAGGTAATGTTTCCTTCTTTCCAGTCCACATGGGGTAGCCCTAATGGAATATGATTTCATTATGCTATAGATTATATGGGTTGAGTAGTTCGGTCACTGTCTTCCATCAAGACAGATTTTCTCGCCCAAATAAGCGTGATCAATTCTTTGCGATTCAGGCTTCAGGGGCCCGTTTCATAAAACTTGTCATCTATTACAACTGCTAAATTTCTATGACAAATTTGCTCTCAGCCAATCAGATGCCATGATTTCAGTAGCTTATAACAGTAGCTTGTAACTTGTTATTGATATCAAGTTTTATGAAACAGGGCCCAGGCGTATCATTACCTTATAAAAGGAACATTTCAGGTCACACTTCATTTCTTCCCTCCTCTCTCCCAGGTCAAGAAAAAACACTTCAAGAGCTCAATTCAGGCTCCCTCGGATATAAATTGCCAAATCACGGCTTTAAAACAAAAATTATAACGTGTAACTGAACGAAATGTGAGCGCGCCTATAATACGGTCCTCATGCAGCATCTTTAGTTCTGCGTTATAAGTTACAGATTGGATTTAGAAGCGTTTTACACTTATATCATTATAACAAAAATATTAAAAAAACCACCGCGGTCTACCACGTCATATCCGAGCGAGGATTTAATCGGCTTTTCTTTAAGAATAGAGCCTATGCAAGGGCTTGACATTTTAATTTGCATATAAAAGTATATGGTAAGGCTAGATCAATAATGATTTTTTTGTTTTTGTTTTTTGAAATGGGCCTGGTAGAAATCTCAGTAAAATCATGAATCACGAATGACGTAATTGTTCTATAACTTAAATGAATGTGTAATTTATTAGTTTAAACCTACCCTTTCTCTTCTATATTCGCACACTAGGTTTTGCATGCTCCTTCTTCTTCATTACAAGTATAAAAGCAACACGAATGCAGAAAACAAAAACATGTCCCCCCCCCCCCCATGGACTGAACGTAATGTTTAGTATAGGTGGATTAGAATTTGTACGAACAGTACATCTGAAAAAGGAATTTTCAATTTTTGCCAATGTATGTATTGCGAATTGTGACATGGTTATGTTTCATTATTTTTATAGGAAATCTTTTGATGACGATTTTGAATTTATAGATTGGACTCCATTCCTGCCATAAACCCTGGATACGCCATTTACATAAATTGTTATCAACAAGATCTGAATATTCCGAAAAGTCTGAACAAAAACAAGGCTGCTTGAAACGTTGACATCAACGTAGAACTAATATCACTGTAAATTAAAAACAAACATTCGAAAAAATTTCCCTTCAAATCACAATTTCTCATCGTAGTTATTGTAAATGTCAAAGAGAAACATTTTGTTTTTAAATGCGGGGATAAAATAGTCGTTCTCTTTCTCATAGCATTATCCTAACTACATGAGTCCATTATCGTAATCAGTTATATCTACATGTTAAGTGTTCCAATATAAATAGATAAGATCAGAAGCAATGAGGTAATACTGTTTTATTTTAGTCGTATGTTTTGCTTCATCTGATATTATATGAAGCAATATGCTTCGGTGCTAGCTTGATTCCGAATAGGATAAGACCATGGATCCATGACATTTACAGATGCACAGATAGATACATGAACATTTTTCTACAACATTACGCGTTACCAAACAAATATTACTACTAAAAGATTGGATTTCATATACAGGTATAATACAAAGAGAACAATTGTATAAATGATTTACTCACTGAAACAATGGGTGTATGCGATACATTTGTGACAAAAAGGGAAAAAGATGGATTTAACTAATGTGTTTTTAGGTTTCGGACTGTGATTAACATTTTCTCATTAAACAAACTGTTCTTTTTATGAAATTATTTTCGCCCGGGACTTCATTGTATACAACTGTTTGCGACTGTGTTGCTGATAATAAATCTTTTACATTCTAGAAGCACACATGACCTTCCACATGCATTATTTATTCAAATCTTAAAGCAAAAGGATCGTCTATGATATTCAGGCCCTTTCAGGGGTCTACAAGATCCCGTTCATATTGATCTTCATGTATGTATATTGCCTTCATATATTTCATGCACGTATTGTGGATTTTCATATACAGAATACGTGAATGAGCTCCTAAACTTCCCATATGTCAAAACAACGCCCACTGATTTCGGTTTCCCATACATCATATCACAACCAAACTCTCCTTTGCATCATTGTATATTCATTGTCGTTAACTTGTTCTCTTGGGTTTATTTAGATGTGAAGCGGTAAACCGCAGCTTTTATTTAACGTGTAAATGAATGTCACCTACACGAAATAAATTTCCTACGCGTATTTACTAAGCTTTGTGTTTTAAGCTACAGAAATGTGAACCTGGGTTAAGACCGATTCGGATGTGAAGCGGTAAACCGCAGCTTTTATTTAACGTGTAAATGAATGTCACCTACACGAAATCAATTTCCTACGCGTATTTACTAAAAAGGTATGTGTTGGAAGCTACAAAAATGTGAACCTGGGTTAAGACCGATTCGGATGTGAAGCGGTAAACCGCAGCTTTTGTTTAACGTGTGACTGAATGTCAACTACACGAAATAAATATCCTACGCGTATTTACTAAGCTATGTGTTGGAAACTACAGAAATGTGAACCTGGGTGAAGCCCCATTCTGATGTGAAGCGGTAAAACGCAGCTTTTGTTTAACGTTTAAATTAATGTCAACTACACGAACGAAATACGCGTATTCACTAAGCTACAGAAATGTAGAGTCTATTACAATTCACGTCATTAAACAAATTCGCGGTTAACAGCGTCATTTCGGAACAAGGCTTTTAAAAACAGGGGATGTTTCACAAAGATCCTAAATTGAACGTATCTCTAAGTTCGACTAAACAATTATGGAAAGCCGTTAGCATCTTTGAGAATTTGTTGTAATTAATATTTTAAAAGGCATAAAATGTTGATTTAAATCATTCATATTTTCTATTATCATGGGAGATTTCATGTTCTTGATGTGCAATTCATGAAAAGTCTAAAATACTTGAATGTTTGCTTTTGAATATATTTCATTTTAAGGCTACAAATGGCTCTCCATAATTGTTAAGTCTAATTTAGATTTAAGTTCGACTTAGGATCTTTGTGAAACACCCCCTAAACAGTAATGTGTTCATTCCGCATTCATGTTGTTTGTGCATCAGTCGCTTCGGAAGTGACTATAATTGCCAATAAGTGTCATGAGTTTGTCTCGGACACCTGAACATCTTAATGACACCTTCCAAATATACACGCCAGCTCGTAACATTTGCTCAACAACTGTCAAATATAAACTAATTATTCCCAAATCCAGACTCTCATCTAACCTTTTTTTTACGGTGGCTGCTTCGAAAGAACGGAACAACATTCCACTTCCCATCAGAGAATTAAACAGTTTTGCTCCTTTCAAAAGATCCCTTACTAACATATTTCTTATGAGATCTACCTATTTTCATAAATCAATGTAATTCATGTTCTTTCTTCACATTCTGTAATTGTGTAAGCTCTATAATGGTAATTTTTGTTTTTAACGCTCCTAAATGATCTATATTATATTTCTTCTTCATCTTCTTATCATTATTGTAATTATAACAAGTGTATGTAAAACATGGGTAATCGTTTTTCTGAAAGTTCATTTTACTATGGTTCATAATTCACAAACTTCCCTTTAATACCAGTGAGGTTCATAATTCTGAAAATGCAATGGGGTTAATAATTCGGAACATTTAATGCATTACTCCGTAGGTCTATACGTTATTCCGAAGGTTGTTATTTTGTAGAAACGATACAGGGTTCTTATTCATTTTCGCAATTATTAGCCTTCAGAATAATGAACCTTTGGAATAACCAACTTTCGGAATATTAACGAACCTTCCGAATAACGAACCCTCGGAGTAAAGAAACTTCGGAATTATGAACCTTTAGGAAAATGACATGTTTGCCGTGTAACAAATAAAAAGAAACCTGTGATTTGTTTTGTGAATAATTATGTCAGACTCTAAAGGTTGACATTTTTGTGAGGTTTCGTTATTATGATCGTGGGTAATTCTAGGTCCCGTTTCATCTTTATCTCATTCATCACGATACGCAAAACGTGAGAAGACTGGGATTAGATCTGTTAACTTCATATCAGTCATAGATCAGCCTAGACAGACACTGAGAGACACTGAGATGGGATATATACCAGTCGTTTACAGCGCACTAGAAGCATTTATCTCTACCAACAGCCTCCTCGTGAACATGTGTTTGCATCTAGATCGGTGTGTAATGCAATATGAATGGAAAAAAGGTGGAGAGTATGGAGTAAAACAGAACAGGAGTAGAAAGAGAAAAGGACATGTTAATGTACCAATACAATTAAGTCATGCTTGCAGGAAGAGAGGGAGAGACAAATTGAAAGACATAGATAGAGAAAGAAAGAGAGAGAGAGAGAGAGTGGGGAAGGAGCATGAGACTTTAGATGTAGAGAGGGAGAGGAGAGTCGCAAAGAGAGAGAGGGGTGGGGAAAAATCGATCGATCCGAGCGGGAAATCAAATTTGGATAGAAAGAGGGCTTGTGTACAGAGCAATACAAAGAGAGATAGAGAGAGAGAGAGAGAGAGAGAGAGATTATAGTGGGAGAGAAATTAAGGGAGGTATTCATGTCCGATGTATTACACAGAATACAGATGGACCAGAGATGGAAATAACACAAGACTAAATGATATAAGTATGCAGAAAGCGAATGCTATCATTAAGGTAAATGGATCGTCGTATCGTCAAATCACGATAACAGTCAAATAAAACATGACGAGCCATTTTAGTAAAAACATACACGTACAAACCATTTTGTTCAATCAATTCTTGCTCCCGCACATCCAATCACTTATTATATTGGAATATATGGAGGAGTTTTGAAGTTATTTCCTACTTTGTTTCGTTCGATATATATATGTTAAACATGTTAAAGCCCTCCCAAGGTATCTAAGGGGACTTTCACAGTCAAACTGCCTTATTACGTGTCTGTATGTTCATCCATATCGCTTCGTTTTTAGAGGAAAATGTGAGTTAAAAAAGCTGCCTGAAAAAACCCACCTGCCTACAAGAAGACTTTTTTTAAACGACGGAAACCTAAAGTAATTTTCATGAAAGAGAAGCATATGAGATCTTGCTGTCTGATTTATGCGGACGTGTTGAGGACCAATTATTATCCAAAACAGGTCAACGATAAGGAAAGATGGGGAAGAAAATTTCCCCTGAGAATACTGATTAGAGTTTCTTCAGTTATCCTGTCTCTCTTCAAGCATGCTGGTCAAATCACTTAATAGGCCTGTTTTCATCAGCACGAGATTGCCAAAAAGCCCGCTATTTCTGATTTGGGAACTAAACTAAAGTTACAAATCGCGTTTTCATCAGCTCGAGACTTGACCTCGAAACTTAAAACTCGAGCTCGAGAAATAAGCTCGAGATATTTTGCTCAGCGTTCGCGCATAGGTGCGAGTCTTCTGGCTGGTGAAAGTGCACCGGACAAATAGCGGGATATTTTACAAACTAATTATATGTTTGGATGATTATCTCGACCTAATATCCCGCTAATTGCAACTTCGGGCTGATGAAAACGCAAATTAACTGGATTATTTGCG
This sequence comes from Strongylocentrotus droebachiensis, assembly GCA_035222895.1. Lineage (NCBI taxonomy): Eukaryota > Metazoa > Echinodermata > Echinoidea > Camarodonta > Strongylocentrotidae > Strongylocentrotus > Strongylocentrotus droebachiensis. The sequence goes on along the minus strand of JAVYIG010001940.1, from coordinate 138,252 downwards.
ATCGGGATAGTTCAAATAGCAGGATATTTGGCAATCTCGAGCTGATGAGGACAGGCCTAATGCGTCAGTAATAGCAAGCAATATTGGTGGCAGCTGACCATCAGTGGGAGAGCAGAGGAGGTGGGGTGTACTAAGGGGACTTTTAGAATGCATAACGAACTCAACAAAAAGTGAGCTTTCATGATGTAGTAGCCTATAACATGACAGTTCTTGATAAAGTAGCAACGTGATAATGCAGAGCATTTGCTGTATACACATTGTCTGCCAAAAATTAACGGAAGAGGAGCATCCTACAAGAGGAGGATATTTTGATCAGTGCAATAGCTTAAAAAGTTCATGATATCTCATGGAATATAAAGACACTCACCTTGCCTCTTTCTCAGAATATTAAACCATTAAGATTCAGTAAATAGATTCATAGCTGAACGCAGAAATTAGCATAAGGCATGGACCCCGACCTTTCTAACAACTACCTTTCAATCTGAATTGTACCCCTGTAACCCCATTGTAAACATACATTCCTTTTAAATACATTGATCTAATTCTTCTGTTTTTTTAATTTCTCAGTTTTGTTTTTAAGCGCATAGGTATTGACATGCAAACCAAACATAAATTTTAAACCATGATATTCAATCGCAACAAATTATCACACATTTGAAAACTTCATCAGCCATGTTAGCCCCATGTTAATTCAGGATAAGATTACAATTTGTTTCAGGTCTTGACGTTTCCAATTGACATGGAACAGATTTACAAATAACACAACAATTGGTGTGTCCCTCACAAACTTGTAAAACATTTAAAACAACTTCATTTACTCTTTGAAATTAAAGATTAATTTATAGATAATAGAGAGAACATGCTATCTGATGCCACGCCATCTGCCACTATTATGTTTATTCATATATGAAGAGGCAAAAACACACATTTAAAAGCCTGGATAAATCATTTTGACAACAACTATCATTCCACGATGCATTTACCAGCAAGTGTAGACGTCGATTCCTTAACTTTGAAATCAAATGGAAATCGTGTAGTTTGTGGATTAAAACGCTAAGGATTTTCGATTAGTTAACGAACGAATATCAGACGCTAATGGAAATAATGTTGTTTTGATATTCTATGAAAATGCAAGGGTAATAATAGAACAACGCTTAGAAAATTACTATTGTGCGCAATATAAATTATTCATTGTTATTGTTATTATTATTACCCTAACTATTATCTTTATTATTATATCACTATTATTATTATTATAATCATTGTTTTTACTCATGTTATCATAATTTGTACTATATCATTATAGTAATAATTATCAATATATTATTATTATCATTATTGTTATTATTTATGATGATGAGGGTGATGATGATGATGATGGTTAATTGGTTATTATATTCAGTAATACGATGAAATAATTATAATTACCACATCGTTCAAAATATGCAGGCCGTGGGTGATGAGGTTTAACTGAGCAACGCAATGCTTACCGTAGACCCACAGAAAGTTGTATCAATGTTTTGGCTCTGTGCCTCCTCCAACAACAGTGGTTTTTTGTGTAGGGGAATGGGGGTGGGATTCACCCTTAGAGGGATACATCACTGCTTTAATGACGATAATTGTTTAATGTCATAATGAAAATTATTTAACTTTACACTTAATCTCTTATACCAATGCATGCATGTCTGCAGTACTTGTAATGCACACCTGCTCCATTATAAACGCACCATATGTTAGTAATTAAAGTAGAAATAAAGTGATTTGTTTTTATACTGGTTATAATACTGGAATTGTTAAAGAAGTCTCTGCTCATTAGGCGAACAATTTCGTCACGTGACAGTCACTATGATTACGTCCGTTCTCATATTGATAGATGAACGTGCATTGAAATAATGGAAATACTGATGAAAAAATTACATAATTTTGTAGTGACTTGACCTTTGGAGAACTTTGCATTTGTATATATTATTGTCTTGTCTATATTGTGTGGCTTGAAGTCTAGCCTTTTATTCCATTGTCACTCATTTCTTTAGTGACACCTGTTACATTACTAGAGTGCCATACATACTTATTCTGGCAAGCACATTCCACACCCTATGGGTTGGGATGTGCAACCACCTAGTGGTATAGCTTATACAGGCACATTACACTTGCTTGCTTTATTTGCCACACCTATTTTCATCACTTCTCCTGAGCTGTTCATATAGAGCACACCTATTCTAGAGAGTCGATCGATCTACAGCAAAGCTAATTCAGCTTCATCTTAATTCTTGTCCTATTTCTTCGCTTGTTTCTCTACTCGGTTCTGAGGCCTTATTACTTTATAGAGATTATAAGTTTCTTCTTCTTTACTTAATTCGCGAAGAAGCATCATTACTTTGTACATGGTCTTACATATTCTTTCTACGGGTGCTGTGCAATATTTGAACTACTACTTGTGATATAATTTATGTTCCAAGTATCTGTACTCAACAGGTGTTTCTACGAGACAAGGTAGGAAAGGAATCTATTTCTATTTCTTTTATTTAGGTGATTGAATTCCCTAAACTGGTGACCCCGACGTGATCCAGATTTTTTTTCTTCTGTTGATCTAATCTACCTTGTCATCGTCATTATCATGCCTGATACTGATAGCAATGTATTACCTAGTGAGGCTTCTGAGCCATCCCCTCAAGTCTCATATGTTAGTTTAAAGCTTCCACCATTTTGGGCACATGATCCTGATATTTGGTTTGCTCAGGTTGAGGCTCAGTTTCAAACTAGAGGTGTCTCAGTTGAGTCTACAAAGTTCGCTTATGTTGTCGCCTCATTACAACCAGAGGTAGCTCTAGAGGTGCGCGATATTTTAATTGCCCCTCCCCAAACAGAGCCGTACAAGATACTCAAAGCAGCACTAGTCAAGCGAACTTCTGTCTCCGAGCAAAAGCGTCTGAACAAATTGCTGACGAGTGAAGAGTTAGGCGATAGGTCGCCCTCCCAACTTCTTAGGAGAATGCAACAATTATTAGGCTCTAATACTTTGGAAACTAGTATACTTAAGCAATTATTTTTGCAACGCCTGCCAACCAATGTACAGTTGATTCTCGCTTCTACAAGCGATGATGTCAGCTTGGTTGCGCTAGCGGCATTAGCCGACAAAATTGTTGAAGTTGCTGGTCCGCCTACTATTTCACATGTCTTACCTAAAGAGGTACCAGCGCAGACTTACGCTTGCGCTACTCCCAATGACTCTGGTGAAGTACATCGACTTTCTACCCAGGTTGCTCAACTGGCTGCTCAGGTGCAAGCCTTGACTTGTTCTATACAGGAGGACCGCAGAAGTCGCAGTCGACAGCGAGGCCCGAAGAATTCCGGCCCTCGCCAATCAGCTTCCCGTAGCCCGAGTCGGCATCAACAACATGCTGGGGCCGAATGTTGGTACCACTGGAAGCATGGCAAACGAGCCCAGAAGTGCATAAGTCCTTGTTCATACTCAGCAGGACAAAGCCTCCCTGGATATGTCCAGGGAAACGGGCCCGCCAAGGAATAGCGGCGACTAATTCACTTGGCACCATTCAACCCAGTCGCCTTTTCTTTGTTCATGATAAACAATCAGGCACGCGTTTTCTTGTTGATACTGGGGCCGAAGTTAGTATTTTCCCTCAATCCATGTTAGGAAAATCGGCAATGGTAAGTGCAACAAATATCCAACTTCAAGCTGTTAACAAGTCACCCATTAAGACTTTTGGCCAGAGATCTTTCACTCTTGATCTTGGGTTGCGGCGAGTTTTTCGTTGGATTTTTGTTGTCACGGACATACCTACACCTATCTTGGGAGCCGATTTCCTTGATAACTATGGACTATTAGTCGACATCAAACATCGACGGCTGATCGACACCACCACCACTCTTACAGTACAGGGAGTCGGTACATACACAGGCATCATTAGCCCGGTGTATGTCAAGCAAGATACTTCGGAGCGTTTCCACTCCCTTCTTCGTGAGTATCCTGACATCACCCGGCCAGTATACAAGCACTCAGCAGTCAAGCATACAACCACCCACCATATCCAAACTCGAGGCCCACCTGCTTCAGCTCGCCCTCGTCGGCTTGCTCCGGATCGGCAACAGATTGCCAAGGCAGAGTTTGAACACATGCTTGAACTCGGCATTATCAGACAATCTGATAGCAACTGGTCAAGTCCCTTGCACATGGTTCCGAAGAAGACACCAGGGGACTGGCGACCTTGTGGAGATTATCGCATGCTTAATGCTCGTACTATTCCTGATAGATACCCTATTCCTCATTTGCAAGATTTCTCTGCGTCACTTAGTGGCAAGACAATCTTTTCCAAGATTGATCTCATCAGGGCATATCATCAGATCCCAGTCGAGCCTAGCGATATCCACAAGACAGCTATAACCACCCCTTTTGGATTATTCGAGTTTGTTAGGATGCCGTTTGGCCTTCGCAATGCAGCTCAGACATTCCAAAGATTGATGGATGATGTCACTCGCGGTTTTCCTTTCGTCTATGTTTATCTAGACGATATTCTTGTAGCTAGTACTACCAAAGACGAACACGAGACACATCTCCGTTTACTCTTTGACCGCCTGCAAGAGTATGGAATCATTCTCAACCCCGCTAAGTGTCAGTTCGGAGTACCTTTACTGTCCTTTCTAGGGCATAAAGTTGACTCGGAAGGAATACAGCCACTTAGTGACAAGGTGAAGATCATCCGTGATTTTCCGATACCTACATCACTTACCAAACTACGAGAGTTCCTCGGGCTGATCAATTTCTACAGACGGTTCATTCCGCGGTGTGCAGAAGTACTCCAGCCTCTCACGGATCTGTTGAAAAATAGATTGAAGAAGAACCAACCAATCACCCTAGGTGAACAAGAACTTTCTGCTTTCAATCAGGCTAAAGATCAGTTAGCTAACGCTGCAGTTTTAGTTCATCCTAGAATTGATGTTCCTCTATGCCTGTTGGTTGATGCATCTGATGTGGGAGTTGGGGGAACTATCCAACAGCTGGTAGATGGTATTTGGCAACCGTTGGCTTTCTTTTCTAAGAGACTACAGCCTGCCGAGACTAAGTACAGCACTTTCGGTCGGGAACTGTTAGCAGCCTACCTCGGTGTAAAGCACTTTCGACATCTACTTGAAGGTCGCACATTTACCATCTACACGGATCACAAACCTCTCACCCATGCTTTGAATTCAAAGCCTGACCGACACTCACCTCGTGAAATCCGCCAGCTTGATTTCATATCCCAATACACATCTGAGATACACCACATAGCAGGAAGGGAGAACACAGCAGCAGACGCTCTCTCCCGTCTGTGTATCGACAGAGTTGATTCATCCTCGGTCATAGATTTTGCAGCCATTGCGAAAGATCAAAAGGATGATAGTGAGGTACAGGACTCCTCGCTTCAGCTCAAGTCTATATCGCTTCCTGGTTCTCTTACTACCATGCTATGTGATGTTTCGACAGGTGTTGCTAGACCCCTTGTTCCAGTCAAACACAGACGAGCTATTTTTGACGCCCTCCACGGACTATCCCATCCTGGGATCAGGGCCACTCAAAAGCTCATCACGGAACGTTTCGTTTGGCCTGGTATTAATCATGATATCAGGAAATGGGCCAGAACATGTCTTGAATGCCAGAGATGCAAGGTGCATAAACACACAAAAGTTCCACTTGGCACTTTTACCTCACCTGATGCACGTTTCTCTCATGTGCACATCGATCTTGTAGGCCCACTTCCTACTTCAGAGGGTAACACGTACCTTCTTACTTGTGTGGATCGTTTCACCAGATGGCCAGAAGCTATACCTATCCCAGATATCACTGCGGATACTGTAGCACGTACTTTTGTGGCCAGATGGGTAGCGGTGTTTGGTGCTCCAACTACTCTTACTACAGACAGGGGTAGACAATTCGAGTCAGCACTCTTTCTTGCTCTCACTAATCTTCTTGGCACTAAACGCATTCGCACAACAGCATACCATCCAGCAGCCAATGGGCTTGTTGAGCGTTTTCACAGGCAACTCAAAGCCTCTCTCAAGGCGCATAACACAGTCCGTTGGACTGAGGTCCTTCCCTTGGTATTGCTGGGTATACGTACAGCTATCAAGTCTGATCTGGGATGTTCCGCAGCAGAACTCGTTTTTGGTACTACGGTCATGCTACCGGCCCAGTTTGTGTCTCCTTCACAGACTGACTCTGCTGGCGATCCAGCTAATTACGCCCACAGACTGAAGAGACTGATGCGTGAATTACATCCCACCCCTACTCGCAAGCAACGAGCTACCCCTACACAGGTACACCCAGAGTTGCATTCCTCATCCCACGTCTTTTTGAGGGTTGATGCAGTCAAGAGGCCCCTTCAACCTCCTTACAGGGGGCCTTTTCGAGTCATTCAACGCTCTGACAAGTTTTTTACTATTGATTACAATGGTAAACGTGAAACTGTCAGTGTTGAGAGACTTAAACCAGCTTTCATGGAGCAAGATCTCCCTGCTCAATCTAGGAAGGATCAAGGTCCACCTATCCAAGTCCCTCGGCAATCCAACTCCGCAGACTTAGCATCGGATCCTGCAACCTTAGCATTGGATCCTGCTCCGTTAGCACTGGATCCTGCTCCGTTAGCACTGGATCCTGCTCCGTTAGCACTGGATCCTGCTCCGTTAGCACTGGATCCTGCTCCGTTAGCACTGGATCCTGCACCGTTAGCATGGGATCCTGCACTGAAGCAGAACACTCCCGAGATTCGAAGGACCAGGTCTGGTCGTCAAGTTAGATGGCCAGTGAGGTTCGTGGATTTTTTCGAAATCGGGTGAAGCATATTAAACTTACTGTGTTTCAACAGTATTGCCTTATTTTCATATTTTCAAGTCAACATGCATGTAGGTCTATATTTCCTCATCGATTTGTTGCTACTTTTCATTCGACAACAAATCTAGAGGGGAGCTACTGTAGTGACTTGACCTTTGGAGAACTTTGCATTTGTATATATTATTGTCTTGTCTATATTGTGTGGCTTGAAGTCTAGCCTTTTATTCCATTGTCACTCATTTCTTTAGTGACACCTGTTACATTACTAGAGTGCCATACATACTTATTCTGGCAAGCACATTCCACACCCTATGGGTTGGGATGTGCAACCACCTAGTGGTATAGCTTATACAGGCACATTACACTTGCTTGCTTTATTTGCCACACCTATTTTCATCACTTCTCCTGAGCTGTTCATATAGAGCACACCTATTCTAGAGAGTCGATCGATCTACAGCAAAGCTAATTCAGCTTCATCTTAATTCTTGTCCTATTTCTTCGCTTGTTTCTCTACTCGGTTCTGAGGCCTTATTACTTTATAGAGATTATAAGTTTCTTCTTCTTTACTTAATTCGCGAAGAAGCGTCATTACTTTGTACATGGTCTTACATATTCTTTCTACGGGTGCTGTGCAATATTTGAACTACTACTTGTGATATAATTTATGTTCCAAGTATCTGTACTCAACAGGTGTTTCTACGAGACAAGGTAGGAAAGGAATCTATTTCTATTTCTTTTATTTAGGTGATTGAATTCCCTAAAATTTCAATAGAAACACGCTCGCAAATACTTGAAGAATCATCTTTATAGCTCAGTCACACCGCCAAATCATATCCCGACGGGCTCCAAATCAACTTTTTTGTTTTCCATAAGCGCAATGTAATTTTGTTCTTAGTTCGATCTGGTACCGGTCTGGTATTGGTGTCGTCGTTTGACTACGGTTTTAGGGCAATTTTCATACAGCCAATATAAACAAAATCATGCTTAGTCATTGTCATATTCGCACGATGCAATGTGTCACGCATAAGTTTATTGAAATTACCTTAAATTGATTCTTAAAAGTTTTTGCGATCGTGCTCATAGAATGCAATGAAAATCCTGTAATTAATTAACATACCTGTGCCATGTTGTGATATCAAAGTGTACAGTTGACTGATAACAGACGATGAGTATACTTCACGGGGGTTTTACCGATCATGCACGGCTCTCATCCAATCTAGACAGGCGTTTGATATAGATACCTCACAGCGGACACGACCTGATGACCAGCAACTAATTAACTCCGTCAAAGTTTGAGTGAGTCTTGTCCAGCCTGACTGATCAGTGTTTTAATATACTCGCCATACAACCGCGCACCAATCACTGTCACAACACAACCGGGTAACATGATCAGAGCGCTAAAACATGTGCACGTTTTCCCGCCAAAAAAAATGCATCGAATCTTGAAGCGGAGCAGACGATGGTGACCGCTGCTATGGGGAGTGTGACGGTGATACATAAGATACAGAGGAAGAGAAAGAGGAAGAGAGAGAGAGAGAAAAAAAAAGGGAGATACGACCTGACGATAGCAAACACGCCGCTCATACGTACAGATATGCACGCCGCATATCTTAGTCTGCGATGCCAGACATTTTAGACTTTCTTTGACTAAAACAATTACGAAGAAGTGCGTTATGTACTGGCTTAGCGTATGAGCTACAGGATAGAGATAAACAAAGAGATAGAGAGAAAGAGAGAGAGAGAGATAAAGGGAGAGAGAGAGAGATAAAGGGAGAGAGAGAGAGAGATAAAGGGAGAGAGAGAGAGAAAGAGAGAGAGAGAGAGAGGGATAAAAGGAGAGAGAGAGAGAGACAGACAGACATCAGAAGTGGCATGGTATGCACATTTAAATTTGATATTCATTGAATTTAAAAACTAAATTTATTTTCATTATTGCAAAGTTGAAACTTTGATTCGACAAGGTTATCAAAATTCAATGCTTCGAAACATTCGAAGTAATGATTATTATAAATTACAAAACGCTTAAATACAGCCACGGCATAACACCGGAAGAGCTTTCCGAACGCTGCTGAAATGTGTGAGATCACAGTATGGACATGACTTGCACAAGCAGACGATGCCCCATGACATCTCACACATTTCCAGTGCCTGTGTTTTCATCTTTTCTTGGGTTCTTTCTCTTACTTCACTACCGTCAGGCTAAATGTATAATCTATTGCCTCACTCTTAACCACGCGCATGGTTTTATTTGATGACAAATGCTGCGATACAAAAATAAAGGAATCTGTCGCTTGTAAACAAAATAAGACGCCATTGTATATTCAGCTGCACACACCGGGGTGTTTCAACATAGACGTATTACGTCTATGGTTTCAAGAGGGAACAAATGCCGTCCTTAATATCATTACAGGGGGTTTTCAATTTGAAAGTCTGGTTTCTTTGATTGTTAATTACCCCCTATCCTGTGTATTTAAAAGCAAAATATTTTAGTTATCAGAATCGGGTCATATCCCCTTTTGAATGGGTTGACATGCCATTACATTTATATACACTAAACTCATTATAATTTGACAAATAATAGCTTTGCAATTATGTTCATTCTCTATGGGATGTCGTCTGCTTGGGCAGTGTTGGTCCATATAGTGACGTCATTAAAACATCGTTATTTTTTCCGGCGAATCTCTGGTATATCCCAGCTGCTATGGAGGTGGTTGTATTTGTATTTTTTATAAATCACCCGATATAGTTGACCTATAACTTGTACGATGGCCATCTGTTAGATTACCAGTTTCTAGTCATACATTAGTTGACATATTTGTGATTTTCTTTGAATTTCACCTTTAAATCAAAGCTTGGTTTGATGGGAAAACTGCAAAATCTTTCAATTTCCTCAATTACTGTAATACAAACGGTATTGTTTGTAATCATTTCTTTTTCTCAATAGGCTTGTGCCAATCTGTCTTTCCATCCATCCATATTCCAAGGATTATCTGGTTGAAGAGAGATTCTGTTCATTGACATCTGGTAATGAAATGGTCACGGGTACAGCATATTTGCGATACAGGGCCATTTTAAAGAATACTTTAAATCAATCAACTGACACATTAGGACATTGCGAGCAGCAGAGACCCAGTTCACAAAGCCTTTTTTCAATGATAAACGACAAAATCCAGTGACGAATCTGCTGATAACCAATCAGAAGCAATGAATTCTCTAGCTTATAACAAAACCTTTCATTTGTCACCGATGACAAGTTTTGTGAAATGGGGCCCAGATGGTAGTATACGTAATCTGAAGTAATGTCAGTAGGATGCTGACAGAAATACGTTTAAAGTAACAGACTAGCCGTGTGTTCGTCCTAAGCCCGTCATACTAGTCAGCATATGCCAGGTCTGTACCACACTGACTCTACGCACCTAGATTGAATATTCTAAAACGACGACTGGATGTTATGCTAGAACCTAATCGAAAAAAATAGCCTCGAGAAAAAGTTCAACATATCGAAGAAAACATGAAGCTCGACAACACGGAAGATGAAATAAGTTAAAGGTCTACATTTTGACGTTTGACGAGAAAATAATCATGATATATATATATAATTCATAGTACGTTCATATCTAACGAAGATATTAAAGCAGATCAAGTACCCGTAAGTCCATTGTTACGTCATAAAACATAAGCACTGCCAATTCAAAGAAACGATGATATGGTTTGACAGTCACTATTATATAATTTCAAAACAAATGGTGGATGGTTTATCATTGAGCAAGAAAATTATTACTCATTTGGAAATTTTCGACGAAATAAGGTTAGGTTAAATTTTTTGTAATGAGAAACTCTTATCCAGGCAAGTATTTAAATTTAGTTTAGTCTTTTTGGTTCAATTTTCATAGAATTTGTGGATCTTAATTGTTAACAAAACAACACACTTGAATTGTTTGATAAACGCAAAGAGAATAGTATTACTCTCAATTAGCTTTCGTTATATTAAATTCAAGGTAGCCTAGCTATTATCGCATCACACCTTCCCCGGATTTGTATGCGTTTATATATTTTGTTCTGTTCAAGATCTTCATGAGTTACCTTAACACTGTTATTCGTCATACCTCTTAGCTGACAAAGGTTTTACCATATCGATCTTTTCAGTCTCGTTGATTTTTCGCTCGGCATGTTCGACAATCTATTCAGATTGGTAAATCAAGTCTTTATTTCAAATTGTCACACAAATAATATCCCTGTAAATCATTGCATTGATCATAAAATAGCTATATATCCAAGGCTTGAAGATTATTCAACTATTTCTAGCTCAAGACAAATTTATACAGGTGTTAAAAGGGTTGTCATCAAGCTGATTAAGAACGGAATTTTACAAATTGTACTAGGGAATCCGCCCATCGATAGATGCCTATTGTTTTGTACAAAGGTGTTCATGTGGCAAACGAGCGATCATGCAGAGAAGCGAGGAAAACAACCGAAGTGTTTAGTCTGCATTTCATTGTTAATTGTTATATAAATAATGCCATTAAGCAGCAAATTTACTCGAAGCACACTCATGGATCTAGAGTTGCAAATGTAGATTACGGCATAAGTAAGTCATGACTATGACTGGGAATCGAATCCCTTGCGATCTACCGTGATCTACAGTCAGGTGACTTGAACCACTAGACCACATCCTGTCTACGAAAAACCATAGTGCAATTACTTCAGGTAGTTGTAATTGTGTATTATCTCCTGCTTGGCGGACTTATCCAGTTCCACTGAACAAATCTGGAAGCGCACACAGCACACACACGTTCTTCATTGAACACCTCTCCCTCGTGCCCATAGATCGATTCGAAGATAAAGATTCTCTGATGAGATCGGGTTGTTAATTTCCTGTACCTCATGACACTTGGAGTTGTGCAAACGTATCTTGCAATCAAACTGGGAAAGCGAGAGAAGTTAACTGCATTGGCTATCTCCAGGACTGTTAATAATAAGGAAGGGGAAACGATGCAAGATAACGGAATCCAACGATTTCTTTTTAAGAGAGTAAGTTTTAATTAATAACTGATGAATTACCATTTCAGCAAGCTTGTATTTTGAACATAAGTTTTACACTTACAGAAAAAAGAAATGAGAAAAAACAACATCAATAGCAATACATATCCAAAGTCAAGTGGAAATTCAAAGTAGTCAGAAGATTATTTAAACATGGGAAAGAGGTTGAAAATTCTGAGCGTTAGTGTCCGCCCTTGTCATAAAAGTGTGTATCTGACTTTCACTGTATTGAAAAATTATTTTCCTTAAATAAATGTTGTGCCTTTCAAACTTTGACGATCAAACTAGAGAATAGTTGCATTTATGAAAATTCAATCTAAAAGTAATTCCGCCTTATCTATTTTAACAAATATCCAGATGTCAAAATTGTGTAATAAAAAGAACTATAATATTTATGACGTTATTTACAGACATGAATCCCCTTGTCAAAAGTAATCCCATCAAGATCTATGACTAAAGCTCTTAATAAAATTACTTGATTAAAAACCCTCGACGAAAGGGCTTTCGAAAACTTAATTTCCTTGAAGGCTTGGGAAATCGTAAGAAATCGGGAGAGGGTAAAGTGTTTAAATCGGTGAATTGCCGTTTTGTCTACGACCAGTTCGTCTACTACCCAATTAGACTATTCCCATCTGGTCTACACCCAGTCCCTCTACTATCAACATCGTCTAATAATCATTTCGTTAACTTATCATTTGGTCTAATAATCATTTGGTCTAATTTCCATATGGTCTGATCTCCAAATTGTCTACTACCCTATAACGAATCTACACGAGCCAGAGGGATGCGAAAGTCAATGTGGTTGGATAAGCAAGTGTGCGCTGAAATGATGCCTGGCTGGAATGCTTCCCATGGAGTGGAGAATGTGCATACGTTGTGTGCAGGCGGGCCTTAAATCCGATGACCGGGGTAATAATATATCTGTAAAGCGCTTAGAGACATCATCGAAGTATTAAGCGCTTTATACAGGCCGAATATTATTATCAGTATTATTATTTTCACCAGGGAATCTGAACAAGGGTCTAGAAACAAAACAAAACAGATTTTCTCTTTTCTTTTAAAAACTATTACACAGCTAGAATGGTTTAATAAACCACAATATATTCAATTTACCAATTATTTTGAGAACCAAATACTGTCATCATTACATCATTGACAATACGTTCATTATGAATCAACACAAGGATGTTAACCGATTTAGGAAGGAAAGCTCCATCTTGAATTTATTGAAGTGGAAGGTAAGTCTCATCTTATCTGTTCAGTAAATAAAAAAACAGCACCAAACACTTGTGTGTGTGTGTGTGGGGGGGGGAGGGGGCTTACATTAAAGGTAATGAAAATTATTGGTATGGGGTCATGGATTTGGATCAAATGGACATATTGGAAGCATATGTGAATTTACAATATTCAATGATCGTTGTCGCGGTTGAAATTAAGTCCAAAGTGATGAGATTGTAAACAATAAACTCTTTTTTTTGTATAGCGCTTTCTCAAGACTAAAATTACTTGAGCTTTAAAACAATGTTTCTGGAAATTAATCGACCAATTTGCTATTCACGTTTGAAAAATATATATCAGAACTGCAAATTCTGAGACATTCATGGTCGCAGCTACCATAGAATGGCCTTAGGCGCTATTTGAAATATTTGAAATTTACCGGGAGCACCGGTAAATATGTGATTATTCAATTTCTCGAAAGCAGAAGTGTTTCAGGAGCTAAATTTTCTAGTGCTTATAATGCATCTACAGGGGAATCCTAATATATCAACATTTTAAACAATTACTATCCTTCCCGTTCTCAAAATTTCCCAAAACTTTGCATTACCTTAAACGTGGAAGTGAATATGACTACTACCTTAAAGGGAAAGTCCACCCCAGGATTTTTTTTAGCTGACGATATAGACCTAATAATACCATGAAGAATGATACAAGTCTCATTAAAATCCATGATCACATAACGAAGATATATCGACTTTTTTATCGAAAATCAGCCGCCCCCCAACTGCAAATGCGTTACATGGGCATGAAACGATCGCCAAAAAATAACCGATAGTATCGAAATTGTGACGTATGTTGCGAGCTGCCTTCTTATTTCGCAGACATTCACTTTCGCTCGCGGTACACTGTTATCGCACTGACACGCCGAATCATGAATGAAAGTGAAAGCGAAAGTGAATGTCTGCGAAATAAGAAGGCAGCTCGCAACATACGTCACAATTTCGATACTATCGGTTATTTTTTGGCGATCGTTTCATGCCCATGTAACGCATTTGCATTTGGGGGGCGGCTGATTTTCGATAAAAAAGTCGATATATCTTCGTTATGTGATCATGGATTTTAATGAGACTTGTATCATTCTTCATGGTATTATTAGGTCTATATCGTCAGCTAAAGAAAATCCTGGGGTGGACTATCCCTTTAAGAAAAATAATAAGATACTGCAGGGATTTATTTCGTCATTTTAGCGGTGGTCCCTGGAGTTCCAACTGCATCTTCTAGATGAGTAGAATCCATTAAGTGAGGCCATAGGCTTAATACCTCCTGGTTTCTTACCCTCGATATCTGTAAGCAACCTGCCATATTCACATACAAAACTTAACCACCTCGTTTCAACGAAGACGAATAAGGCTTTAATTCAATAATCTTACTCGAGAAGGTTTGATTTCATTCTCGTTTTAATGATAGCATAATTCAATGATTTAAGATATTTTGGATTAAAACGATGTCGTTTTCAATAAAAGAAATTAGGATCGAATGCAAGAATGAAAATATATTAATGATAATAATGATAATTTAAAAAATGAAAAAAAGAAACAATAGAATTACATTTCTGTGAAGGGAACGTTGTTATCTAGAAATGTAGGTCAGGACTTCATAATCACTCAATTCAACACTTAATCATGTTAACCTCATATTAAACCTAATTATGTATCGGTTATTTCGCTTTTAATGTAACGATATTTTTAATATCTTTGAAACTTTCGACCAGCAAAGAACGTCTTGTTTAAAATAAATAGGCAAGAAAGAAGAAAAGAATGCAAGAACAAAGAAGAAGAAGAAGAAGAAGAAGAAGAAGAAAGAAAAAAGAAAGAAAGAAAACACAACAACCCTCGCCCCAACCCTCGTGTCTTTACAACTAACGAACAACGCAGGAGGTATGAATCTCATGACACCCCCGCCCCTCTCCCTTCCTCCACTCCACTCTACACCCACATACACGTTACTGGTGTTCATCGAGAACTGGTATGTACACATAAGTATGTTAGTGCATGTTCGAGGACACCTACCGGTATGTTTGTAGGAATAAAACATCTCTAGGACGATATGGAAATCTTAATCTGTTCCCCTGTAAATAGAGAACCTAAATAAACCTACACCTAATTGCTTTTAATTTCAAACAATTTAAAGGATTCTTGCTGTTGCACCAAGGAAATCCTCGTTTTGCCAGTGGCCGTTATTAAAAGTGAAGGTACGCACATACATACCTTCATAGAATATACATACATAGTTGCCTTGAATTGCTCCGTAGTGAGTCAACAGATGGCGTCCTTCCAAAAAAGAGATAAATCCAAATCAAGTAGCTTATCTTTTGGTAAAGAACAATCTAATATGATTTCTGCTGTCTTAGACAATAAGTTACTTTCAAATGTATAAGATTTGGTCAACACTTTTAATTTGGTTTGATTAACGATTTTATCAAATTGTTCTATGATAGTTATCAAAATCGATATGTATGGCTTATAAGAATCTGACATGCCAGAACGTTAATATAAAAACAAATGCAAATTCAGTCTTAACTATTTCCAAATATTGTTAGAAGTTTGATAGTGACGTTGGCCATTGTAAGCTGACAAGTGTTAATTGATCAAATTACTATTAATGACTTCTCGAAAGTACAAGAAGCCCTTGTATTAAAGATAATCAGCTTAATTACAAGCCTAATTGATTTTTGCTGAGTTTATTTGTTTGTAGAATCAGATAAAGACAAATAATAGCTTTTATGTTAAATCGTATCTCAAAGCACGTTACATCCATAATGACGTTTCATACTCTTTATAAATTGTGAAATTATCAGTATATTAGCTGATTTACAACGTGTCTAATGATAATGTGATTATATTATTCTATAATTGACTTCGTTATGACAGGTACCCTAGGAATTTGATAATAATGCTAAAACTATTCTTGTATTGTTTATTTGGTATTTTGTGCGAGGTAATTGGTTATATCGATTTGTATGAACATGATGAAAGAGAACCCCTTAAAAAAGCCTATATTGAACGGAAAAGAAATCAAACTGTTCATATTACAATAGCAAGCATTTTAATATATCTATAGGCCTACGTATAAAAGTCCACACTCGGTATCTATATATTCAGGTATTGATTGTGTCCTGAAAAAAAGAGGTGACGAAACTATATATGTTACGAAATAATGATTTTCATGTAGTCATACAATAGGAGAAACAAACTTCATTCTTTGGTTCGTTGTATTTATATCAGCTTGATAATACAAACGATAATATAATTGTCTAGGCCTGGGTAGCCTCATCAATATACATACTATTCTCCCTGAGGGCGCTGTAATCATATTATCACCCCGGCTTTAGAACTCAAAGATTTTCTTCCTACCTTGATCACTACAGCCTCATACTACATGAAAACTATATGGATATCAATTCAGAATAGATTAATGCCATTGTGCTTCAACAAAACTCCACTCTTTCCATCAACAAAAGTGCACTATTTCAATCAACAAATCTTTTTTATGGCTTTGACAGAATCTTATTATCTAGGTAGAAAGGAACTTTTAATTTGATGCAGCCCCCCTAAAAAAAGTTAAAATTGGAATGTAGCTTTGATATTGCAAGCTTTTTTTTCTTCAAAACAACAATCAAACATATTATTATTCTTTAGAAAAATATATGCCGCCAATTACAAAACATATGTGGCAAACTTGTTGCAAAATATTTATTATACCAATTCAACTTCAATTACTTCAGGGAGAAAAAGAGTCATACAAACAAGAAAAGAACCAACAGTTAAACCAATTTTAAGTCATTAATGGAAAGGCGTAGAATATAATTAATTCCCGTACACCACCCCTAACATATTCAAGGACATATACAGCCAAGTATCAGTGGATGAAAGGAGTTAATCAGAAGAGCGTTAATTATTCATGGAAATTGATATGAATAAAACAAGACTTCAATACAGTTGTGAGATAATATGAACATTATATCATTGTAGTTCCGAATAATTCGAGAAAGAATTATCTCATCAATATAAAGCCCATCGCAAACTATGAGATCCTCATATGACCTGACCAAATCGGCTCAGAATCGTAGTGACGTCAGACCAGGAGCACGATTGCTACGATTTGAAGCCGATTCTACTTTCATTCTGACTAGTGCATTCTGACTTAAATGCACTAAAATCCCGATTTTAATAGCCTTATCATTAAATAATAAATAGTATGTTTGTTCAGATATCCATATCTCATTTAATTGTAATTTGTTCCAAAAACGGATCGCAGGAGGATGCAGTGCAGTGTGCGGTTGGCTTTACATCACGCGGTATTAAAGTCGACCCATTTCGCGATTTGCTGTAGCGGTAGTAGTATCAACATGGCGTTCGTTATGTTATTTGATATGAAAACACGATTGCTATTACCGGGACATATTCACTGGTCCATAGCACCCATCCCTAGGTAATCAGATGATAATTGATCTGCATAATTGAGTAGTTTGACACTGAATTTTGGATCAGATGGTCGTGAATGTTACAGGTCTCTAGGGGATCAGCCTAGACACACCACCTAAATGTCATAACATCTCACTGGTTGAGAAATTTTCATCATCATTGATATCTTCATCATGATATTTATCCTCCTCTTCTCATTATTATTATCATTCTCTCATCCTCTT
Organism: Strongylocentrotus droebachiensis; assembly: GCA_035222895.1. Classification (NCBI taxonomy): domain Eukaryota; kingdom Metazoa; phylum Echinodermata; class Echinoidea; order Camarodonta; family Strongylocentrotidae; genus Strongylocentrotus; species Strongylocentrotus droebachiensis. Next base: position 120,460 of record JAVYIG010001940.1, on the reverse strand, counting down.
CTTCTTCTCCTTCTTCTTCTTCTTCTTCTTCTTCTCATCCTCCTACTTCATCTTATCTTTTTTGAAGATTTTTCTCTTCTATTTTCCCCTCTTTTTTTCTCGTCTTAATGTATTCTTGTTGTTTCTCTTCCCATTTATCGTTATTTTTGTTATCCCCTCCTTTCTCCTTTTTCTATTTCTCCAAATTGCTATCCTTTCTCTTCTCCTCTTCCTTCTCCTCCTCCTTCTCCTCGTCCTCCTCCTTCTCCTCCTTTTTTTACAATTAATCTTTTCATTTCCTTCTTTCATTCTTTCTTCTCCTCCTCCTTCTTTGTCTTCTCCTTCTTCTTCAATTTTCTTCATCCTTCTTTAATTATTCTTTATACATCTTGTTCTTCCCCTTCTTCATCGTCTCCATTCTTCTTCATTCTCCTTCTTTATTCTTCATCCTTTTCTTTTCTTCTTCTACCTGGCCCCGCTATTCTTTTATCATCATATATAAATGTCTCGCGAGCCTGACATGACCATATTAAGCTCGTCATTATGATAAAGCGCTCCGTCGGTGTATGATATGCAGGGCTAATAATATACATTATTTTACTGGGTCATGAAATCATCATACTACGGGGGTTTCCTTACATAGAAGGAAAATGCACCTGTAAGTGATATAAGGATAGGCATCGGTTTGCATACAGAAAGGTACAGGGGAGACAGGAAGGGAGGGAGAAGGAAGGGGGAGAGGGAAATGGGGAAAGGGGGAGAAAGAGGAGGCAATTGGGCAGAGAAAACAGAGATAGATTTGAACAAAATAAATAGAGAGTCCGATATATATACACAAAACCACAATAAATATTTGTGTACAGTATTTTCTCGAACTCAGAGTTGGATTTAAATGTTTTCTTCTAGATAGATGTATAGATAGAAAGTTTTAAAGAAATAAAGAGAGAGAGAGAGAGAGACAGAGACAGAGACAGAGAAAGAAAGAACCATAAACAGAGTGAGAGAGGGGGGAGAGAGAGAGAGTTAGACAGAGAAGAAAGGCGAAGAAGGAAGTCGAGGGAAGTCGTGCTGTCACCATTTGTAGAATAATATTATTCGTCTAAAGAGGTGGGCTGAGGGGGTGGTGGTGGGAGCGGGCTGCTTATGCAGTTCACATGTATGTTGAATACACTTAGATAATGTGTCGTATGATATTACGAATATCTCTTCTTTCACTACATCTTACCTGATACGCTGCCTGGAAATCTGACTTGATTAAGATCTTCTTCTCATCATCCGTTAGTCTTCCTGTTAGTCGTCCCCATAGATTCCCAATATTACAATCGCGGCAGTACTTGGTCACACCCGCTACAACAGCCACCGTTCCTAGAGTAACTCCAGAAACGACTAGTGCAACGGCTATCAATGGCATCTCGATGGTTTCTGCCAAGAAAACATGCATACAATCAATTATTTATAAACATCAACAGTGCCATTTCATACTACAGCTAGTCCTTTCCTAATCAGATTTTTTTTACCGCATTTACATATGATTAGTTCCATAACAACATACTAAAAACTTGAGAAAATTGAAACAGTGGAACAATGTCAAATTTGCATACCTTCAAAATATCTGCCATTTAAAAAAATCGATGTGTTCACGCTTTGGATCTGAGACTCATATAACTTTAAAAGTACCGAAAACAAATTAGACAAATTTAAGTCTCAACTGCATTTACTAATATATGGGATAGCCCCCACATTGAAGCTGTGGAACAATGTATTAATAATAATTTTTGAATGGCCGCCAATTAAACATAATTCATTTCCAACCAATATAAGTACCACCCTACTCCCATAGATGACGACGACCATCGAAATTATCTTCCAAATTATTCACCATCACGTTGTGCAGCCTCAATGCCATCATCATTACTATCAACTCCAAATTTTATCATCAGCACGATCGTCATCATCATCACACATCAGCATCATCATCATCAGCACCATCGTCATCATCATCGCACATCAGCATCATCATCATCAGCACTATTGTCATCATCATCGCACATCAGCATCATCATCATCAGCACTATCGTCATCATCATCGCACATCAGCATCATCATCATCAGCACTATTGTCATCATCATCGCACACTGGCATCATCATCATCGTTGCTTCCCCCCACCACCACCACCACCACCACCATCACCACCAACAGCAGCAACAAAACAACATCATCAACATCGCCAATATCCCACGACCACTATACTATAAATACTATCACTAGTGTTTATACTACTACTTCGTCTTCTACTTCTACTACTACAAGTAATACTGCTACTACTTTTAATGCTACTAGTACTACTACCACTACTACGATAACTATCATGCCTACTACTACCACTGCAACTCCTGCTGCTGATGCTGCTCCTACTATATACTAGTATTACTCCTAATACTACTTCAACATCAAATTTTTACTGTTGCTGTTGTTACTTCTATGGAAATTTATGTAAAGAAAAAGATCTATGTACCATTTTTCCAATTTGTAATGAACTCGATTCTAAATGGCTGATAAAACACTATTGAACAATGCCAAATCTCTCGTTTAAAAAGATATGGCAGGCATATTATCGTTTGTGATGTGACGTGGTTCTTTAATGTCGGGAAGAGGATGAAGGGTAGTGGGTGTGTGACGATTCGCATGATTTGCTTATCTAATTGAAGATAGAGTCAGGAGATATAGCCATGAATGTCACAGGCCATGACGAGAGAGAGAGAGAGAGAGAGAGGGAGGGAGAGAGAGAGAGTGAGAGGGAAAGAGTGAGAGGGAGAGGGAGAGAACGAGAGAGAAAGAGAGAGACGGGGAGGAAGTGGAAGGAGATACACAGAAAGAGGTAAAAAATAACGGAGATATCATACAAATTAGATATTGTGCATATAAAATAGAATATATATATATATATATAAAGACGTTATGTATGTCGAAAATTCGTGAAGTAATAGGAGCTGTTTGATTTAAAGCGTGGATCTTCTCCTCTCCATCATTTAATGGGTTATTCTGTATATCGGAACACTTTTGATTAATCTGTATTATTTTGAGGATATTTAAAAACCTAGAGGAAAATAAGAATATGAAAAGCTCATGACAAATGGAAAGCTATTAAAATACTTCAGTTTATCTTGACTACTGAATAATGATTTGCTGTATGTGAGCAGGATACACATTTATTTAAGCAGATGGATTATACTCAAGATTTCAGTCGACACGAAATACAAATGTGCCCCTCTAACTTGTGCAATGTCAGGGTGATTAATCAGTGTTTATATTATGATCAATTTTTTTTTTCCTTTTTAAAAAATATTTTGGTGTTTCTGGGTATGTAATGGAAAATTGTACTTTGCAATAAACAAAGTATTTACTTACTGTATTTGTCAGCATCCTATGAAGCTCTTTGGGAATCATGGTCATTATGTGATGGATTATCTTTCTTTTTCTTTTTGTTTACGCCGTTTGTAATACTCTTTTGTTGTCCTGGAAATGAGGTGATATGAAGTATTGAAGGATGTTTCTTTTTTCATTTTATTTGTGAATTTGTGCAAGCCGTAGAATTTACAACAAATCCTGTGTTTTCGTTACAGTTTTCCTTAACAATGACTTTTGATCAAAGCATTAACATAACATAAAAGCAAGACTGATCAAGAAACGTAAGTATGTTAGCCGCAGGTTGCAGTATCTTTCATTTATAATATTATTTTGTAGATATCTGATCGACACATGATAATCTCTCAACACATGTGAGCAAATATTAACCCTTTATTTGTCCTCAAAAATACATTATGAGCTGCATCGCAACAATAGTTTCCCTTTGTGCCAGTAGCGACACGTTGACACACATGCGCGCACACACACACACGCAAACAAACAAAACAAAACGCACAATAAAAAAAGACACTCATGTCTTTGGTTACACTTTGGTTAATATATTTCATTTACCAATTCAGTATGTTTTATTATTATTATTATTGCCATTGTTAGTATTATTGATTAATGAATATGATTATTATTTTTATCGTTATTCATACTATTTATTTCTCTCTCTCTCTCTCTCTCTCTTGTTATTGCTTGGCTCTATTTGTTTTAAGGATATAAATTTAGAAATAGACAACACAGAAATTAAACTATGCTTGTTAAATTAAGCTTTACATGGTACTAGAATAGGTAAAGATTGACCTGACATTATGATTGCCTGATAAAACAAATTTTACTTTCAGGACTACAGCTCCTAATAATTTCTTCATTGAAACATAATCAATGTAAACTACATTTGTTGCTGAATGTATGCTCAATTATAAACAGCGGCAAAAGGCAAACGAGCCAAGTTTATATCCATGGTTACGAACACAGACACGAACTGGGTCACCCGACTAGCATATTCAGATTTAATGAATGACAATCTGCTATCATTCATTGTACGTTACCTTCTATGTGTCTATTGTTCATGTTCTATATAATATTGTATAATTTCGTCAGCCGGTTTTTAAATAAGTTACATTCTAGATATATTCTAGTTCACTGATACATTTTGCCTGTTCTACCGTTCAATACATGTTTTAGTATAGAAGGCAAAAGGCTATACGTACTAATAGTATCATTGGCAAGTAGTTCGAATGAACATATCCTGAAATGCCCAACTCTCTTCTTAAATCTTACAGTAACTAGTCCTAATGTGTAATGGGCGTTTCCAACACATTTCCTTTCCGTTTTTTGCCTCTCGCTTTGATTTGAATTTATTTACTGTACTCTTTCATTCATTTATTGTTTACCATAATGCCAGTGAGCATTAAAATGAATGTGAATTTCTGTTGCAATTTCAATTATACGAAACACGTATAAAGAAACTAAGAAGACTAATTGACACGACAGTTATCCAATCATTGGTGAGAACTCGCGGATAAGCCCCGCCCAGTAATACGATTATCATACGATACGACGTTTAGACAATAGCGGGATCCTGACTCTTAAACGAGTTTCCTTTCGAAACTATGCTCAACATTCGTTTCAGTATACGACGTTTGTTTACATGACGTTCATACCATTACCAGTTTAAGTCCTTACTGAAAACGCACCTTTTTAATTCATGAATGCTATTATGCAGTTGTGAGTCGGTCAAAGGAGGTGCACACCATCTTATTCTTTGTTTGTTTGATATTTTGTTTGATCTTATGTTTGACCTTATGTTTGATCTCATTTTTATTTTTGTTATTATATATGCATGATTTATTGAATAAAGAACATATTTATATTTGTTGTGTTTATTACAAGTTTTAGTTGGTAATTTTAAGTCATACAATGGTGCGCTTAGAAACACCTGTATTAAGCGCCTAATAAATGTTATGTATGATTATTATTATTACAAAATTGCTTAATGAGTGAACAGATATACGATTCTTATACAAATATACAATCAAATTTGGTAGTGTGAACGCGAGGTAAGGGTGCGGGGGAACAGCATGCAGCGATGGAAAGGGTTATAGCATGTATTATGATGTTGAACTATTGACGGTCGATCAACCGAGCGGTGTTAACAAGGCCTAAATGAGACCTGATGAATCGACTATGATTTAATCATGACCCGAAAGGCTTCTAGCTCGGCCTCAAGAAAGGTGTAGCCAGTTGCTTCTGTCACAATTATGATAAAATTTACCATTGTCTTCTGTGCGTTAGGAGGATAAGATATAGGACAGAGCATTCATCAAATTTTAACAAAGCACCTTTAATAATCTTTGACAGGAAAAACTATGCATAGATATAGATGACGTATTAGATGAGAGTATATGAGAGAAATGAAGAGGAAAGGAGCTGAGGATGATGATTAAAGGTGAAGAGGTATCGGAGCAGATGAGGAGGAGAAGAAGAAGAAGAAGAAGAAGAAGAAGAAGGAATAGAAAAAGACAATAAGTGGCAGAAGAAGATGGAATAATAATAAAAACAAAACGGATGAAGAACAAGATAAAGAGGTCAAAGAAAAGGATAAAAATGAGATGATGATGATGATGATAAAAAAGACAAATGAGAAGAAAATTAAGAGGAAAAAATTTAAATTTGTATTTTGCTTTTTTGTCGTTGGTGGGGGGGGGGGGAGGAATCAATTAATTCTCTTTTAAATGAATTTATAAACTAAATTTCGCACTATTCCACTTTCTCTGTCCTTTCCAGCTATTTGATTAAGTTTGCGAGGATGGTAGAAATGAAGGACCATGACACAAAGCCTAAAGAGAGAATGGGATTTCAATCCTCGTGTTCGAAGAGATAAGTGCGATCGCTACAAATTGAATTCAGTCTAGCTTTAACCATGAACGAAAAAATGCCGCAAAGGATATAAATCTTGCTCAGCTGCGTGAAATCCATTATGCCCTCTTACATACAGGACGGATTCAAATGCTATTCTACAATGCATCAAACTTATTTAATCTGGATTTTTGTTTGTTTTAATCTTCAGATGAGTTTAACTGGTATTCAGCAGAAAAACAAACAGAACTCATGTTTTAAAAGGTAATTACTAAATATATTAATGTTTTGTAATCATATGCGCAAACGAATTTCATAGTTGTTGAAACAATGAGGAGAAAAGCTGATCACACCCCCCTCTCTCACACCCTTCCTCTATTTCCCTCTTTAGTCCTGTTTTACTTCCAACCACATATGACCCCCACACACGCACACACGCGCCGCGCGCACGCACACAATAATATGATCCCTCTTTCTCTTGTGTTTTGAAAGGGAAGGGTTGAGGCAGACGCCAAAGGAGAAAACAGAAGAAAAAGAGGACCTTAAAAAAAGAGTAAGGTAGTATTGGTGTTCAAAAAGTAAAATGTACAGAAAAGAGAGAATGAGGAATGAACGATGGACTTCAGAATGATGATGATGATCATATCATCATCTTGATAATAATGATATTAATTACAACATTGATAACCCCACAGCAATAGGTCGTTGCACCCCTTCTCTCTCTATTGCTCTCTCTCTCTCTCTCTACATCACTGCTTTTCTTTAATTATGGAATACGATTATCAATGAAGAATAGAGGACTGACAGATATTAACATTTTGGCATATTAGCTCTTTTAATTGGGTTATACAAATACATTCGGTGAATATACTGTACATGAAGAACCTGCAGAATTCGTGAAATAAATATATGAATAATAGCTAAATTCGATTGATTGGTCAAATTGATTGGTCATGGAAAAAACAAATGAAGTTTCCGTCAAAATACAAAATGTCAAATGAACAAATTACATAAATATAGTTAAGACATAAATGTAAATACTTTAGCATAGTATTATCTGTGTATGGCTTGAGAAACAGGGAATAGAAAACACATCATAGTTATAGATATGACACAGCCTAGCAAAATACATCGATAGAGAAACCAAATAATCATGCAGACAAATAGAAAAAAACATGTGATAGGAGATGAGCACGGAGAAATACAGGAAAAAAACAAAATAATCAGGTGTAAGAGAAAATGTAGCAGAATAGCATTTGAATAAGATAGAAGTAAAATAGATGTAAGAGAGAGGGGGGAGTTAGACAGGCAGAACAGGAATATAGGAGAGAAACAAGAGAGAAGATATAATGATTATAAAGGGGGTATTTGTAATAGCCAAATTATAAATTCTTTTAAAAATCAACAAGCTTGTTCTCTACACGTAATGAGGCAAGGACGAAAGACCGTTTGTTGAGTCAAGCCCGAAGCATATACGGGGAGAGTGGAAAGCGGCAATTTTACCCTTCCAAATGAAGGATGGAAAGTCGGACAAAATTGTGAAGTAAAATGACAATAGATGAAGCAATCTCGTTTAATGTGCCTGAGGACGATCGTCGCATTTATCTAAATGTTTGCCGGGAGAATTGAGCTGTAATTGAGTTTGTCCCTCAACATCAATATTTAATGAACGGAGACAAAATAAAACAAAACTAAGACTAAATGGGTTTGCCAAACTCACACTTTCATGTTAAATTGACGTTGGCATGATCAAATATGAAAGGAACTGTCATATATTAAAGAGGATGAGCTACAAGGCAGCTTATATTCTCTACTTCGAGAAGCTTTGCTTCCGTAAGGATTTAAATACGAGGTATACCACAGGGATTCGCTTGGAAATTTTCTTAGATGATAAAAACCGCCGCGTTTTTTCTTCTTCTCTAAAGCTATGGTCACAAATTTGAGCAGCGACCGACCGATCAGTAGCCTGCTCGGTCGCTGCTGGAATTTAGGCATCGCCCAGCAATTAGGTCGGTGCCGGGCGGCGACCGCCCAGGCACCGAGCGTATTTTGGGCGGCGAGTGAAAAGTGAGCAAGCGCCGCCCAAATTTTAACTCCGCGCTAAAACTTCAGCGGCGACCGAGCGATGCCCTAAAAACGAGCGGTGCCTGGGCGGCCGCCGCTCGGTGGCCGGGCAGCCGCCGGGCAGAATTGGTTAAAAACTCGCCGCTCGGCCGCCGAGCAGGCGACTTTTGGGCAATGTGACCATAGCATAAGGGTATAAAAAAAAACGCCGATGCGTCATATCTAAACGAGGCACAAGTATAACTATAAACTATGGCAGAAGCATAACATTAACAAAAGGGAGAATTCCACCCACTTTGTAAACATTTGCGGGCATCACTATAAATTAATATACATAATAATATAACAGATTAAAGGCCATGCAAACAAAAGCCTTTGAAAAGGAATTGGTAGTTTTCAGGACGAAACTCATTTAATTACAATGATAGACAGATCAAGGGTTTATTGATTAAAACAACAATACTGACATCAATACGGCAAATCTGAATTGTGATGATTTTACAATGCTCAAAGAATATACAAAATTGGTTAAATCCCCCATTGAAGTATAAATTACAAAGAATAATCAATGAATTTCGTATCGTATAACATGTTGTGTCGTGTACTGGTTCGATATTTGATACGGTATTGATATATACATACAAATATAAGTATATATAGTTTTATTTACTCCCCAATGTAGGGAGTAAATTTACACCCCACAAGAAGGTGTAAGTTTGCACCCCAAGATTCTGATTTACTCCCTTTAAGGAGTGAAATTTACACCCAATGGTGCTTAATTAACGACTTTTGGGTCAATTTTCATGAAAAATAGGTTCAAATTTTCATCCGTGGGGTGAATTTGATACCCTATATGATCGATTCCACACCCTTTGGGGAGTAAATCTACACCCTTCTTATGCACAGCATCAACCAATCAATCATCCATGCTTCGTAATCACCTAACAATCACTGATTCTCCCCTTTTGTCTACGTTTCACTGCTCTAAAGAAATTAGACCAGAATCTCGAGTTATATGTCGAAAAGCTTTAAAGATACTATGTCCCTTTTGCAGCCAACCTCAAATTCTGTAGAACTTTGCAGGAATTATGAATATGTCATGTATGTCCTATCTGTGAAATTTAAACGTTAGCAGCGTCCTAATATTCAAATTATGGAAGGAAACCCGTTTACTTGCTAGACTTCACTGTCAGACACTATTGAGTGACTGACTGGCTTTTTTCTTCTTTGGTAATAACATACCGGTACATAAAATGAGCTGTAAAGGATTTGTCTACATCAATAACCCACTTCTTGTAATGGCCAAAATTAAACTGATTGAATCTTGCGCAGCATAAAACGTACGACCATGCGGTACAATGGTCTGAAAATCAAGACTATAACTTATTGGCTCTATAGCTCCTAAGTCGATTTGACAACTAATAGTCATTATTTTTCCCACTTAAAGACATTTTCAAGCCCCCTTTTATTAAGGGGAGTTCTAAATTAGTATTATCTTTCAAATGCCATTGGAATTTAACCTTTCCATTTTTTGGGCCTGCAAATGGGACATAGTACCTTTAATGCTTACCTAAACAACAATTAGTGTGAACTCAACACAAGTACAGACTGTAAGAACCAACTTAAAGTTAGCCTCGGTCAGGCCGGCCTGGATGGACGTATCGGATCAAATGTAGTGGAAATACCTTTAAACAATAAACCTGCTTCCCGAATATCTTCCCTTTACTTACACGTATAATAAGGCAATTATGTACCAGTTAGTAAAACAACACTTCTGCTAATTGTTATGTTTAGCAACAGGTTCAGTCAAACTAACATGCATATTGAAATTAACATGCCACTTAGAAATGCAGTGCAGCTGTTTAGGCACTGTTCATTGTTATGCATATAAGATGCATGTACAATGCAAGTGTATGCAAGGGTCTTGTGTTCACTGCATACATTGATATACATGTAAAAGCACATGGATACTGAGTCTGGATTAAACTACCAAAGCAACCACATGTGTTTCTGCAGGCTCCATTTTGTTTGTCTCTACTTACTTTTATTTATAGCTTAATAGTTATTACTTTCCAACCCACAACACAACATAATTCTAGCGACGAGGATGCTTACGGATTTGGAAATAATTAACTGATTTTGTTCCTGATTTCACCATTCTATTCCAAAATGTCGATTCCACCACCTTCATGTTTTTTTCATCGCCTGGTTCTCCATTCATGCCATGGACATCGTGGAGACGGCAATTCGAGAACTACATGTTAGCTTCAGGCAGCGATGCTTTTCTGCCGGAGAGGAAAAAGGCGCTTCTTCTACATTGTTTGGGAGCTGAAGGTCAGAGGATTTTTTACTCTTTGGATACGGCTTCAGTGACTAGCTCAACCCAGGACGCATACCAAAAGGCGTTAGGAGCTATCGAAGCGTATTTCGTGCCACGAATCAACGTTGTTGCTGAGCGATATCGGTTCAGAAGACGAAGGCAGAGGTCTGACGAGACAGTTTTGCAATTTGTTACAGCCTTGCAAGGAGTTGTGACGCATTGCGCGTTTGAAAACTTGAAGGAAGAAATGATTCGTGATCAGGTGGTAGAAAGTTGTTACAACACAAGGATTCGCGAGAGACTGTTGCTTAAGCCTGATTTAACGCTAAAGAAGGTTCTTGACTGCAGTAGTTGCATAGAGGATGCTGAGAGAGAATCCAAGCAATAGCAATAGGTAGTGGAGTTGCTCGCGAAAGTGTTTACCAGCTACATAGACAGAAAGGGAAAAGACAAGGAAAGGAGCAGAAATACAATAGAGACAGGAAAGGAAAGAAACAGAGTTGCAGGAAATGTGGTAGTACTTATCATGCCTCATTCGACGAGAAATGTAAGGCGAAAGGGACTATTTGTCACAGCTGCGGGAAAATTGGACATTGGGCTAAGTTTTGCCGCACAAGCAGAGAAGTTCGAGCCGTGCATGATGAGGATGAACTTGACTTACCACAAGTGTTACATGTATACGTTAACACACACCCGTCAAAGCTAATTAGATGTGAGGCTGAACTGGCTGGGAAAGCCAAGGTTCAGATGACTGTTGACACTGGCTCTAGTGTGTCGATAATTCCACTCAGCATCTACAAGAAAGACTTCTTAGTCGAAGCTCTGCATCCTTCGAACGTCAAGATTTCAGACTACTCTAGAGGACGTATTCCAGTAGTGGGTATATTTCAGACACGTGTCAAGGTTGGAGCGAAGTCGATTAACGCTAGCATATTCGTTGTACGCAAAGGCTCAGCATTGCTTGGCATGGACATCTTCGACGGGTTGAATCTCAGAATCGAAGGCAGCACTCTTCTTGTCGAGACGGTAACGGATGACTCATCGACATCATCGTGGGGACATCGACAGATTACAGGGACATCGAGCAGGAATTTCCGACACTCTTTGCGACAGGGCTCGGAAAGGCTCGAAACTTCAAGCACCGCGTCAAGGTGAAAGCAGATCACGCTCCAGTTCAGCAAAAACTGAGGAGGCTATATTGTCGGTGAAGGGCAAAGTCTCGCGAGAGTTGGAAAGATTGGAGAAGGAAGGCGTGGTAGAGCAGATAGATTCAAGTGAATGGGTTTCTCCCATTGTTGTTGCCGCGAAGAAATCAGGAGATGTGCGGTTATGTGTTGATTTGCGTGAAGTGAATAAAGCAATTGTAGTGGATAAATTCCCACTTCCAGATATTGGGGAGTTATTTTCGGAGTTGGAGGGATCCACTGTATTCTCCAAGATGGATTTAGCTTCAGCGTATCATCAGCTTGAATTGGACGAGGAGAGTCGCAATCTCACAGCATTCATCACTCACGATGGGTTGTATCGCTTCAAACGCGTATGTTTCGGTTTAGCATCAGCGACATCTACATTTCAGAAGATGATGAGCATTATCTTAGCTGGACTGCCAGGGGTACAGTGTTACCTAGATGATGTCATCGTGTATGGAAAGGACAAAGGTGAACATGACAAGCACCTACATGAGGTACTAGCAAAGCTGCAAGCAGCAGGCTTACGTTTTAACCCTCAGAAGTGTCAGTTCATTTGTCAGAACTCGGTTACCTTGGACATTGTATCAGTTGTAATGGTTTGTCACCAGACGATAGTCATGTTAAGGCAATTCTAGAAGCACCAGCACCCACAGACATAGAGATGCTCAGGTCAGTGTTGGGTATGATTAACTACTATGCTAATTTTGTACCTAATTATGCTACTGTTGTAGAACCGTTAAGGTGTTTGCTTCGCAAGGATGTATCCTTTGTTTGGGGGGATAAGCAACAAGATGCTTTTGATCAAATCAAAATCACCATAGCACAGAAGGTTGTCCTTGGATTGTTCAATCCTAATCTTCCTACAGTAGTTACCACTGATGCATCTGATTATGGGCTAGGGGCTGTACTTAGTCAAGTCAGGGATGGGGTAGACACTCCAATTGCATTTGCATCCAGATCACTTACACCCACTGAAAGAAAGAACTCTACGGGTGAAAAAGAGGCTTTAGCTTGTGTTTGGGCGTGTAATATAAAGTGGTATACATATCTCTGGGGTAGGCATTTCGTACTTAAGACAGATCATAAGGCATTAGTAACCATGTTAAGTACTAGAGGTACTGGCAGACAACTAATATGAGAATAGCCATCAAACGTCTCCAGGCGGTCCAGAATGCTGCTGCTCGCCTTCTGATGGGAATCAGGAAGTTTGACCACATCTCGCCTACACTCCATGAGCTTCATTGGCTGCCAGTGCACTGCAGAGTGCAGTATAAGATCTTGCTGCTTGCATTTAAGGCTCTACATAACTTGTCCCCTGGCTATGTATCTGCTCTCATCAGTGTACGTCAGCTACGACCAGGACTACGCTGTGCGGGACTCGTTCTTCAAGTGCCCAGTACCCGTCTAAAAACATACGGGGATAGAGCCTTCTCTTCATCTGCTCCGCATCTTTGGAACTCTCTACCTGTCCAACTTCGAAATTGTAACAACATTGATACCTTTAAATGTGAACTCAAAACCTATCTTTTCCGGCAACATTGCGAATAATATGTGACATATTGAGGGAGCCAGGCGCCTTTGAATGCTTTTGCAGATAAATGGCGCTATACAAATGCTGTTCATCATCATCATCATCATCATCATCGTCTGCTCAATTGTTACAGTTTGACTACACTGTAGAATACAAGGCAGGTAGAGATAACGTTGTAGCAGATGCATTATCTCGCTTACCATTGAGTGAGAGGAAAGAAGAGGTAGATGTGAAGAGTAGGATGCCTCCAAAATCAAAAGAAAGTTCTCAAAATAAAGTGAGAGATAGGGTAGAGCAAAAGCAAAGAAAATCAGGTCAGTACACAGATACTAAAAGGAAAGCAAGAGTTCCTAAATTGTCAGTAGGGGATTATGTTCGGGTGAGAAAACAAAGGCATGTTCACAAAGGGCAAGTGAAATTGGATCCCCAATGAAAATTGTCAAGCAAAATGGAGATGCTACTTATCAGTTGCAAGATAGCACTATTTGGAATGCATTTCATTTGTCTCCATGTTCAAATGCTCAGGAGAACGTGGAGGAAGAATCCCAAGAGGACTCGCCAAAGTAGGTTGTAAGAAGAAGTACCAGAGTTCGGGGAGAACCGAGTTATTTGAGAGATTATGAGAAATTCTGAGTTACATAATTCTTGTCAGGTGGCCAGGAAAGTTACCTGGAAAGGGAGCTACAGTTAGAATAGGTATGCTTTTCAGATCATTATGTCACATGAAAAGATGATTCAGAATAAGAAGTATGTTTAAACACAGATAATTTCATGCAAGTTCAAACAAAATGTATTAATTCTGAAGTTAGTCATTACATTGCATATGTTTATACGCGTCAAGAGTATAGGTAATGTGAAACAGTTTTGAAACCTTTCGGGGGTACAGAGTAAACAATATAGAAATATATTGTTTCATAACAGTTCATTGCAAGTAAGCAGTTAGCAAATGGTTTTGGAAGTTGTGAAACTTATGGAAATAAGAAATCTAAAGTTTTAGAAGTAAATAAACCATGATATTGGTACAGTTGTATTTACTATTCACAACTCATGAGTTTATTGTAAAGGGTACAGGCATGAATATTAGATCTCATATGAATGCTCATGTTTGAAGTTGTTGAAGTTGCAAAATTTCAGGTTTAACAGTTTTACTATTAAAAACATTTGTTCGATCAAATCAATTTCAACAAGGGAGAGAATGTTATGTTTAGCAACAGGTTCAGTCAAACTAACATGCATATTGAAATTAACATGCCACTTAGAAATGCAGTGCAGCTGTTTAGGCACTGTTCATTGTTATGCATATAAGATGCATGTACAATGCAAGTGTATGCAAGGGTCTTGTGTTCACTACATACATTGATATACATGTAAAAGCACATGGATATTGAGTCTGGATTAAACTACCAAAGCAACCACACGTGTTTCTGCAGGCTCCATTTTGTTTGTCTCTACTTACTTTTATTTATAGCTTAATAGTTATTACTTTCCAACCCACAACACAACACTAATTACATTAAATTATCAAATATAACCCTCGGTACAACCCCTTATTCTTGATCAGAAAACTTTCACACAAATAATATGCCCAAATGAAACATGATAATTCCCCCATCATGACTAAAATATGTAAACTATGCAAATTTTCCTTCATTTGGCAGTACCTATATCAACACGAAGCGCCATTGCTGTAGCGCATGCGCATATGCACTCACAACAGAAACCTCCCTTGACCAATCAGAGCTCGTCTGACTAAAATAGGGTGTAAAATTACACCCCTTAATTGACTATTATGTACACCCTTGCGTATTTCCGTGTTTTACTCCCTAAAAGGTGTAATAGGGGCGCCCTATTTTTTCCAATTTCGTTTTACTCCCCAAGAACACCTTTTATTTCTCTGTGTGTACATCTACATGTATATATATATATAAATAAACCCTTACATGCACCCTTACATACATACATGCATGCATACACTTATGTATACATTTGTTATCTGTTATACAAAACAGAGATATCCACTGCATGTTGTGTCCAATTTACATGAATTTCACCCCAACAGATACATCACTCTATGTACAAAAGGCACTCCTGTACTTATAGATTTCTTCGTCAGAAGTTTGACAGTGGTATAATGCACTCATATTCCTCGTAGTAATGATTCGCCAGAGTTGAACAGAGAGAAAGAGGGAAAGAGTGGAAGAGAGAGAGAGAGAGACCAACCCCCACACAGGCACATTTTAATGCACACACGTCGGAGCATTGCACAACAAGTTGCACCCACCATTCCCTGCCCAAAAGATGGATAAGGACGGGAGAGTGGGAGAGAGAGAGAGAGAGAGAGAGGGGTGTAGAGCGTGTTGGATACTTTCGTGTGAGGTTTGCGACTGGCGCTTATTTAAGTTAAGTCTTTTTAGTAACTATTATTTCAAAATCCAGTAACTATTCCCCCCCCCCCCCCGAAAATTTACTATTAACATGGACTTTTCTCAAATCTAGTTTTAGTTTGAGCTGAAATTATATAGGCTTATTAATAGAAAAAAAATCATACCATTCCTTTTTTTTAAGTGAAGATAATACACAACATAATGTATGTGAATGTTTACACAAACGGTTGTCATAGAACCGGACGATAAGATAAATGCAATGTTTATCGTATATAAGATACGTAATATTTCACATTTTTTAATCACCTATCAAAGTCATTAAAGTTGGAATCATTATCTTCAAGTAGAGAGAATTTACATTTCTGAAATTCAATACACAAACCTAGGTATGTCAATTTCGTTCTAATCTGTATTTCAATTTGTTCGAAATCTTATTTCAATTCATCATAGGTCGTAAGGTGAGTGATGGCCTTATATGTGAGAACCAATACTAACTTCTAACGAAATAGATCGAACCCAGAACCTCTTAAATGATTGAGACACAGTGCTACTATGAAATAAGCTATTGCTGTACTCTTCATGTATATATGATGTACACTTTAACCATATACAGTGCGTCCCAGAAAAAACGAAACCGAGAATTATCGATGTTTTATCATGACTTAATCAATTGTGTATATTGTGTACTCTATATATTATGTTATTTGAAATAATTTTTATAATTTGTATGATGTACATGACTTGTATTGAATGAATACAATAAACAAAAATGACAATTATAAGTAATACATCTAAGCTTTACAAATATGTGTCATTTACTAGCTATAATTGTTACTAAGTTATGATAAAAACATCGATAGTTCTCTGTTTCGTTTTTTTCTGGGACGCACTGTACAGTATATTAACAAAACAAAATGTTTCCTTGTTCGTACCGGCAGCTTTGTTAGCTTTACAATTATTGTATTATCCTTTGGAGCCTACAACCAACGACTGCAAGCCGATATAGTTTTGTATTGTACATTTATAAAGATTGTCGCGTGATATGTAATTGATGAAATAGACCGCAATAAACTGAAATACATTAACATATTTCAATGACGGCTTATTCAACTTGAAGGTCGACGTTTGATACATTTGTATTTCCCATGCAAGGAATCACAACAGAGCGCAGGGAAAATGTGTCTTTCCCCCTTTATTGTTTCGATTCTTTTATTTTTCTTTCTATACTTCCTCTTTTGTGGAATGAATGCAAAGCGTCATGCATAGTTGTTTTCTTGGCTTTCAAGAGATTATTGAGTTATGGTTAAGGTAAAAAACCCAATTTGCTGAGCCTTTCATTTTTTTTTTTTTTTGGGGGGGGGGGGGGGAGGGAGGATCAATGTAGAAAGCTAGGGAGTCAGAGAAGAAATGCCCACTATTAAAAAGGGACTGTTTTTTAAAAAAAAGCCCTGATACTCAAAATATTTTTTTTTAAAGCTTGGAGGACTTGATCAAACTTTTCTGCAAACGACGTGTAAGTCCTACATACAAATTTATCTGCGCAGTGCTGTCCATTGTTTGGGATAATTACAATCCCCTGGGAAATTACCAATACGACCTTTACCACCCCCCCCCCCCCATTACAACAACCACCGAGAAAAATTACCCCCAGGACAATTGCCCCTGGACGTTTACCCCCTGGAAAATCACCCCCGGACAATCACCCCTGCAAAATCACCACCTAGGACCAAAACCCTTAAGACAATTTCCCTTAGGACGATCAACCCTGGACAATAACGCGCGGAATAGTCCTCTGATCGCGGGAAGTCCACACACGCCTGACGCTTGATCGGCCATGCATATAAGAACAGAAAACCCGCCGTGATTAAAAGTTATTATTGATATTTTTACCCAATTATATTTGTATTTGTATATTATTGTATTCATTGAGTGGCGGATCCAGCCGGCGGCAAACGGGGGGGGGGGGGGGGGGGGGTGGGCAATCCTTTAAAAATCCGTGACAAAATATTTAGTTGCGACTCAGCCAGCCGGTGAATAAGCGGGGGGGGGGGGGGGTAAGAGGCACTTTTTTTTCTTTTTTGGGTCCAATTTTTCAGGAAATATTTTGCGCCTGCAATACTGATTTGTATTTAATTCGACGTTTCATTTTTTACTCCGGAATTCTAAATTCAATTTATTTCAGCCTAATGGCTGCTACTTCGAGGGTTGAAAAAAAAACAAAAACATATCAACTAATTGTATTTTAAATTTGCGTTTTTTTTTTTAAATATATGAATATGGGTTCTTTTTCAAATATATGGGTAAAATCTAAAAAATCAAAAAAAAAAAAAAAAAAAAAACCATATCAAATAACAATATTTTAAATTGACATTTATTTTCTTTTTCAAATATTTCCTCTTTTATGACGAAACAACGAAAACATAGTCAGCTTATTGAATAAATATCCCCTGTTTGAACGACGTAGTGCATATACTAATGATGTTTTGATAGTGTGCATCATGCGTGCAAGGCATATATCTATGCAAAGTATTGCCACCTAGACAACACACTCCTCGCCGCTTGATTCGAGAACAGTTCGGTCGTGTTAGCAGAACTTTGTTTGCGGTATAGGTTACCATTTTCTACATACAATCGTAATGGATAGCTGTATGGAAGCTTAGTTTCCATCATTTACAAGCTGCAATTCCTTTACAGAGAAAAGGTAAGATATATCACAACAGAGGAGGGATGTTGGGGAGTTTCTCGGCCACCTTTTAACTCACAACAATGCTAATTTTGTGCATATGCAAACTTTTGGTTTATCCCATTGGAATACATGCGCATGCTTTCCGCAAGGGGGGTGAGGCCTACTGCTAGAACACCAACCATCCTGTTTCTAATTTCTTTCTTTGCGGACGGTGACCTTACGGGGCCCTTACGATTTTGTCTGTTAATTCTCAATGTATAACGTAGCTTTGAATACAGAGGCGCGGATGTCAGAGGACACGAAGTTCAGTGCACCGCACGGCAGCCCGCGAGGCACCGTACGGGCGCCTTGACGACCCCGACCAGGTCGCGTCTTATTTTTTCGTACCACAGCGAGCCCAGATTCCTATTATTTCATGAATATTCATTACGCAGGGTCGGGGAAAGTCTAGATTTTCTTGAATATTCATATCTGATCGAGGCGGGAACTATCCTACGTACGTACGTAGCATGCGCAGCATCGAATATCGTGTGTAACACGTTGGATTAATGGTATAAAACGACATACAAAATGTCATGGTCATTTAGATAAAACAGTCATAAATGCTGTGTTTAAGTATTAGTAAATGTCGAAATGTCAGTAGACAAGATATATAGCATATTGTTTCAAGCAAGAGTTCTCTTGATAGGCAATTTATGAATTTTCCGAGGCCAAGTTGAAGTTCTTTTTTTTTAATGGGAAAAGAATAAGTTCTTTGTTTGCTTGTTTAAATATTAATTTGAAAGTTGGTATTGAATATGTGATACAGTATTATAAACATGAGTTAAGTTCAATTAGCAAAGGTGAATTTGATAAACTGGATTTGACTTACTTATGTGTTTTATTCCTTACTGAGGTCGTAGTAACAATTCAATCTGTATAAAATAAATAACAAGAATACATAGCCTCCACACATTTAGCACATGTAAATAAATACTTGTGTATTGCACTTATATTATTTATGTGATCTATGCTCACCTAACTGCATAATATTACCACTGAATAAAATTACTTTAGTGCCTGCATGATGTGTCCTTTCACATACTTGTGTACCTGTCATAATAAATGACATATGAAATCAAACTATATAGCTATGTAATCAATCCTCGTAAAGATACTCTTTCGTATTAAACGAATAAGGATTTATTTGTAACACACATGCTATATTTGTTCTCACCAACTCTAACCGGATTAAAATAACTGCTTTCTTTTCTTAGCATCAGTTAAACACACTTGTTCAATACTTAATAACCAAAGGGACAAAACTAAGTCACTAGACCTAGTCTATTAAGCAGGGTATCAAATTCACCTTTGCTATTTTGAAATTAACTCATGTTTATGATACTGTTTCACATATTCTATACCAAAATTCAACCTCTTGTAATATTTAAACAAGCAAACCTAGAACTGATTATCGTTCCATTCATTAAAAGAACTAGATTCAACTTGACCGCAGAAAAGTGGAGAAAAGTACTCATAAATATTATTGCCTATCAAGTGAACAATCATTTCATATAACTCTTGCTTGAAATATTATATGCTATATATCTTGTCTACTGGCATTTGGGCATATACTACTCTAATAATTAAACACAGCATTTATGACTGTATTATCTAAATGGCCATGACATTGCTTTTCTATTTCGTTTTTATACCATTAATCCAACGTGTTACACACGCCGTGGTACGAAAAAATAAGACGCGACCGGGCCCCGGGAGCCATGGGGTGCACATGTTCATCGGACGGAGCCCGTACGCTTACCGGCCGTCACCCTTACGGGTGCCTTGCATTTTCACCCGACCAGAATATGTGACCACACACGACGTAGAAATAAAAATCGGCGGCGTAGGGAAAATTGTACGGGGCCCGGTGTATATGTGACCTAAGCATTAATGGTGATATTTTGAAGAACATCAGGCGAAAAGCCAAAGCAAAATAAAAGAAAAGCTCAAGTGGACATATAGCGGACGAATTAAAAGAACAGTCGGCGACATGTCGCCGAATGTGGCCAATGTTTAGCGATATTTACACTGTTGAGAGACAAATCAACACCAAACTTTAAAATGACTAGGTCATTTTAAAGAATTGAAATAATTGAAAAAACAGTCGGCGACATTTCGCCGAATGTGGCCAATGTTTAGCGATAATTACACAGTTGAGAGACAAATCAAAGGTTGAAGATTGATGTAAAAACTGCGTACATCTTACCTAGCTAACCCTCTTAAATGCAAACAATCCTGACAACATTCTTAAACCACAAAGATATTGTCACTGTGCGACACCCTCTAACAGTAATGATAATTAATATAACTAGCATTTAATTCGTCACGAGGACGAATAAGGTGGTCTGCCTTCAAGTTATATAGACATGTAAACAATGATGATCATGATGATGATCTTGATAGTAATGGTGATGACGATGATGATGATGATCATGATCATGATGATGTTGATGATCATCATGAACAGACCATGATGACATTTGATTGAAAAAAAATGGGGGAACATTTAGATAGCATATAGTCTCAGCTACAACATACTCGAAAATCAACATAATCCAAGCAGAAATAATGTCGATATTGCTCGCAGAAGATAGGAATGTAGATTCCAGATTTGAGAAAAAGTCATCTCCCTTAGGAATTACACACAAAAAGTAATGGATCAAGTGAAAATAGGGTTATTATAAAGTAAATATGGCTGTTTATTACGCGATTTGCGATTCTACGTGTTTTAGTATTCAAAGGACATGGTACAGTGAAAGGTCAAAAAGAAAAAAAAGATTGTTGGAGACGCCCGGACTCGAACCAGTGACCTCGAGGTTGGAAGTCAAGTGCGTTACCGATATACCAAAACATTTCCCATAGCGATTACACGTAAACGGAAAATAAAATTCTCAAATCCCACTTTGCAAGTAAAATATGAGCATGATCCCGGCATCTGATCGACAAATAAATGGCACACTTGTGATAGCTTATTGTCTCAGCTACAATATACTCGATGCTCAGCGAAAACGAAGCTAAGACCACGGAGATATTGCTCGTGAAAGACGGAAATGTAGAATCCAGTTTTCAGAAAAAGTCATGTCCCATAGAGAATACACGCAAAATGTAAACAAATTGACATGCCTCCTTTAATCGCAAAAAAAAGCCATGATGTTTTCATCAAAATGAAAATTCGTGGATACTGCATCTGTAGAGAATTGTCTCAGCTAAAACATATCAAAATTTGGATGAAAACCGATCAATATTTACAGAGATACAATCAATTTTCCAAAAATATGATGACGTCATAATATGCAAATTGAAATTTTGAGTTCGGAGGCCATTATGATGACGTCATGAGTTAATTGAGGGTCAAATGAGACATGAAATCATATTTCCGACTCATACTTTATCAAGATATGAAAACAAAATTGGGGTCATCCTGCATCCTAAAGAGCTACAATGGATTTTGTATAGGCATGTTTTTGCCCATATATGCTATGTATTACAAGAGCTCGCACGCAAGGACATTTACATTGAACGAAGGCCATCATGATGACGTCATGAGTTAATTGAGTGTTCGAACGGACGCTCATTTCGTTATTAATGGTCATAAAGAGATAAACATGGTATCAAATTGTTCGGAATAAAATGGGCAATACTATGATAGACAAAAAAAGGAGATTCTAGGTTGCGTACGACCATTACGAACACAAACGTGCGCGTAAACGGAAAATGGAATTCTCAAATCCCACTTTGTAAGTGAAATATGAGCATGATCCCGGCATCTGATCGAAAAATAAAGGGCACATTATTTTGTGATAGCTTATAGTCTCAGCTACAACATACTCAAAGCTCAGCGTAAACAAAGATAAAACGACGGAGATATTGCTCGCGAAAGACGAGAATGTAGAATCCAGTTTTGAGAAAAAGTCATGTCCCATAGAGAATACACGCAAAATGTAAACAATTGACATGCTTCCTTTAATCGCAAAAATATGCCATGATGCTTTCGTCAAAATGAAAGTTCGTGGATACTGCATCTGTAGAGAATTGTCTCAGCTAAAACATACCAAAATTTGGATGAAAATCGATCAAATTTACAGAGATACAATCAATTTTCTAAAAATATGATGACGTCATAATATGCAAATTGAAATTTTGAGTTCGGAGGCCATTATGATGACGTCATGAGTTAATTGGGGGTCAAATGAGACATGAAATCATATTTCCGACTCATACTTTATCAAGATATGAAGAAAAAATTGGGGTCATCTTGCATCCTAAAGAGCTACAATGGATTTTGTATAGGCATGTTTTTGCCCATATATGCTATGTATTACAAGAGCTCGCACGCACGGTGATTTACCTTGAACGGAGGCCATCATGATGACGTCATGAGTTAATTGAGTGTTCGAACGGACTTTACCTTGAACGGACGCTCATTTCGTTATTAATGGTCATAAAGAGATAAACATGGTATCAAATTGTTCGGAATAAAATGGGCAATACTATGATAGACAAAAAAAAGGAGATTCTAGGTTGCGTATGACCATTACGAACACAAACGTGCGCGCAAACGGAAAATGGAATTCTCAAATCCCACTTTGTAAGTGAAATATGAGCATGATCCCGGCATCTGATCGAAAAATAAAGGACAAACTTGTGATAGCTTATTGTCTCAGCTACAACATACTCGAAGCTCAGCGTAAACAAAGATAAAACGACGGAGATATTGCTCGCAAAAGACGAGAATGTAGAATCCAGTTTTGAGAAAAAGTCATGTCCTGTAGAGAATACACGCAAAATGTAAAAATTTGACATGCCTCCTTTAATTGCAAAAATACTACCATTGTCAAAATGAAATATCGTGGCGACTGCATTTGTAGAGAATATTCTCAGGTAGAACATATCAAAATTTGAAACAAAATTGATCAATATTTACAGAGATACAATCAATTTTCCAAAAATCTGCTGACGTCATAATATGCAAATTGAAAATTTGAGTTCGGAGGCCATTATGATGACGTCATGAGTTAATTGAGGGTCAAATGAGACATGAAATCATACCTCCAACTCATAATCTATTTAAATATGAAAGAAATTGGGGGTTATCTATCAATTCTGAAGAGTTAAAATGAATTTTGTATAGGCATGTTTTTGCCCATGTATTGTGGATACAGATAGCGCAGGTCGGCGCGTGCGTTCAACTTTGACAGCCGCTAATTGCGGTATTACTGGTCGGAAAAAGGAAAACAAGGTATCAAAATGCTTGGAAAAATGTAATAAATATGATAACAGAAAAAATTTGGCGATTCTATGTTGCAAAATGCCAGGACGCGCGGATACGCGCAGAAACGCGCGCGCAAATTATGAAAATGCTTAAAATGGCCTGAAACGTATGCAAAATTAATTTGGAACGAATTTGACCATTTTAAAATTTTAATGCGCGCGTACGTGCGCGTCGAGGTGCGCGCGCAAAATTTTTGACATTTTTCGTTGACCTTTGACCTGAAGTTGATGTATACCAAATATGGTTGATTTTTGATGACTCGTTATCGAGATATGATACTGACCTGATTTTTTACAAAATGGCGCCTGGATGACGTCACGATGACCCCATGAACTTGAAAAAGTTAATTAGACTTGAAATCATAGGGCTTGATGACTGACAGAAATTCAAAGGAAATTGACCATGTCGATTTCGAGTAAACGTGTGCACAAAAAAGTGTACGGAAGAAATAAAAACTAGAATTTAAATCGTCACGAGGACGATGGACGATTAAGGTGGTCTGTCTTCAAGTCTTATGATATATTATAATATTTACTATATAGAGAAAGGGAGAAGTTATATAGACATGTAAACAATGATGATCATGATGATGATCATGATGATGATCTTGATAGTAATGGTGATGACGATGATGATGATGATGATGATGTTGATGATTATCATCGACAGACCATGATGACATCAGACTGAAAAAAATGAGAGAACAATAAATAGATAGTATATAGTCTCAGCTACAACATACTCAAAAATCAACAAAAATCAAGCCAAAATAACGGCGATATTGCTCGCAAAAGACAAGAATGTAGAATCCAGATTTGAGAAAAAGTCATCTCCCATAAGGATTACACGCAAAAAATATTGGATCAAGTGATAATAGGGTAATAATAAAGTAAATATAGTTGTTTATTACATTATTAGCGATTCTACGTGTTTTAATGAGCAAAGGAGATGGTACAGTGAAAGGTCAAAAAGAAAAAAAAGTGAAGAAAACAAATTGTTGGAGACGCCCGGACTCGAACCAGGGACCTCGAGGTCGGAAGTCAAGTGCGTTACCGATATACCAAAACATTTCCCATAGAGATTACACGTAAACGAAAAATGAAAATCTCAAATCCCACTTTGTAAGTGAAATATGAGCATGATCCCGGCATCTGATCGAAAAAAAGAGGGCACACCTACGATAGCACATTGTCTCAGCTACAACATATTCAAAGCTCAGCATAAACGAAGATAAAACGACGGAGATATTGCTCGCGAAAGATAAGAATGTAGAATCCAGTTTTGAGAAAAAGTCATGTCCCATAGAGAATACACGCAAAATGTGATAAATTGACATGCCTCCTTTAATCGCAAAAATACGCCATGATGCCATTGTCAAAATGAAATATTGTGGCAACTGCATTTGTAGAAAATATTCTCAGCTAAAACATATCAAAATTTGAAAGAAAATTGGTCAATATTTACAGAGATACAATCAATTTTCCAAAAATCTGCTAACGTCATAATATGCAAATTAAAATTTTGAGTTCGGAGGCCATTATGATGACGTCATGAGTTAATTGAGGGTCAAATGAGACATGAAATCATATCTCCGACTCATGATCTATCTAAATATGAAAAAACTTGGGGGTATCTATCCATTCTGAAGAGTTAAAATGAATTTTGTATAAGCTTGTTTTTGCACATGTAATGTGGATAGGGATAACGCAGATCCGCGCGTGCTGTTTACTTTGACGGACGCTCATTGCGTTATCACTGGTCAGAAAAAGATGAACAAGGTATCAAAATGCTTGAAAAAATATGGTTGATGTGATAGAGAAAATTTGGCGTTTCTATGTTGTAAAATGTCAGTACGCGCGATTACGCGCGGAAACGCTCAAAAAAATAAGTGCTCTCGCCCAAAATTTTGAAAATGCGTACAATGGCCTGAAACGTGTGCAAAACAAATTTGGAACGAATTTGAGCATTTTAAAATTTTGATGCGCGCGTACGTGCGCGTCGAGGTGCGCGCGCAAAATGTGTTGACATTTTTAGTTGACATTTGACCTGAAGTTAATGTATACCAAATATGGTTCATTTTTTATTACTCGTTATCGAGATATTATAATGACCTGATTTTTACAAAATGGCGCCTGGATGACGTCACGATGACCCCATGAACTTGAAAAAGTTAATTAGACTTGAAATCATAGGGCTTGATGACTGACAGAAATTTCAAGGAAATTGACCATGTCGATTTCGAGTAAACGTGTGCACAAAAAAGTGTACGGAAGAAATAAAAATAAAGAATAAAGAAATGAAGAAAGAAAATTCTAACGAAATCAATAGGTGATCTGTCATCGACAGACCACCTAATAAAGAAATAAAGAATAAAGAATAAAGAAAGAAAATTCTAGCGAAATCAATAGGTGATCTGTCGTTGACAGACCACCTAATAATGTTTATATAGCGCTCAATAAATCGATCCAACGATGTGCCTGAGTGCTTTACAGATATAATATTACCTCGGTCATCGGATTCAGGCTTACCCGCACACAATGTATGCACATTTTCCACATGAACTTTCGCATCCTACCGGGTACCCATTTAACACCTGGGTGGAGAGTGGCAAATGTAGATCAATGTCTTGCCAAATGACATTAGTGCCGCGGTGGGATTTGAACCGCGGACCTTGTGATCCACAGTCCGGTGACATATCCACTCGTACACGACACCTCTACAAATTCTCCCAACCAATTTTGAATGTTATCCACCAAACAGGCTTTAAAAATGTTTCAACACTTAAATGTCTGGCATGGTATATAGAGCCAATTCATTGCTTTGTGACGACTTACACTCGCCTAAAATTTAATTAAATTATAATAATATAGTTGAGAGAATTCAGGAATCGATCAGATCAGTTTTTCTCAATTTGTATCGTTAATAATGGCCTGTTTTCAATCAAACTTTCAGATTATTTTTAATTGTACATCTAGCATTGAATTCACTACATTAGCACCATTTTCTTTCATCTAAATAATGTTACCAAGTCCTTTTAAGGATAGCCTTTGAACAGTCTGTGAATATTCTGGAAATAATATCCTCGTGAGATCACACTCCATCACTGTAGCCTAACCTATTGGTTCATAGTTCTTGGCAAACTCTGCTATCCAGCCTGCAGAAGCTATTCTCTTTGCAAACCTTTTCTCGAAAGACAAAAATGTGTTTAACTACCCGCTAATCCCCTTTCTTGTATTTTTATTTTTATTTGACGAAGTTGCTTGTTTTGCTGAAAAAATACTGTCATTCAATGTTAGTTCCCTTCTTGAACAAGAAACCATGTTTTGTATAATGATAATTTTCATGTAGGGCGTATTATATATTTCTATTTCATACTCCTCGGGACAGTTTTGTCTAGTGGTTTGTAAATGAGATATGTGTTGCTTATTATTAATGACATTCTAGTACACTGATACATTTAGTCTGTTTGGTGTCATTGCAAGAAGGTTCGAAACAATGGACACAGTAACATGTATTAAATGAACCTATCCTCCAATGCCTAACTCTCTCCTTCTCATTTTCTACTGTAACTTGTCCTTATACGTGTAATGCAATAAGCGTTCCCAACAAAAGCATTTACTTTCTGGGTTTTTCGACTACTTCTGCTTTTGAATGTATTTACTGATTCCTGTATACTCTTCTATTTGTTCATTGTTTGTCATAGTGTCAGTAGGAAATTCATTTGAAGTTCAATCGGTGTGTTGGCTCAGTCAGTAGAGCGTCCGCCTTATAACCGGGAGGTCGTGGGTTCGAACCCCGGCCGCGTCATACCAAAATACGTTAAAAGACGAACCTTGTTTGGCGTTCAACAATAAGGGATAGAGCAACGTCGATCTGGCGCTGCTCAGTGTCTGCCGGGCTCACGATCAATTGGGCAAAAAGAATTTCCATTTTCGGTCTTAATAACATTTGGAGTGGAATTTAAAAGATTATTATTATTATTATTATTATCTCAAAAAGGGTAGGTTTAATCTTCCTCTTCATCCTCGGAAGAATCAGAGCTCAATATTTTCCAGATATTGACAATGGCAGTACCCTGTTACATTTAAAGAGGGATTTCCAGAATCAAGAGATGGCTTACACAATTTCTCAATTAATCTGTAACTATTCTTCTAGTATTCTTCAACCATCCTTGTATTCGCTAACTATTCTGTAATTATTCTTAAACTATTCGTCACGTTCTAGAGGGGGGGGGGGCGAATAAATAATTGGATAATAGTTCTCGATTTAAAAAAATTGTTTCCAGACTATTTGAATTAGGAATAGCTTATGACAGTGGTGGACATTTGCAGACCACACATTTAGAAATAAGGGTACAATCGGGGTGCAGACTTGTTTCCACCTACGCGTATTTGACAGAGGGTGCTGCTGTTGTTGCAGAATTGTACCTTTATTTCTTAGTGTGTGTTATAAGATGATGACGTGGATCATAATCAAATGATTGGTTGAGAGCGTAAACGTGACCAGGCATTTATTTTGCCTAACGCGTAATTTGGATAATAAACGGTCATTAGCCAATGGTAATGACCGGTCATTATCAAAATTATGTTATAGAACATCATTTTATAAAAATGAAAAAAAAACATAATCTTATAAAACAAATGAAACACATCATTTTGTTTAGGCATTAGTAAAATTACCCACACTCGGTACCTTCAAAACAGTCCAAACACCCTCGGCTATCACCTCGGGCGTGTTAGACTGTTCCAAATGTACCTCGTGTGGGTAATTCTTACTAATGCCCTCACTGCTGTGTATTATTTGTATATTGACCGCTTTCGCCAACATTTCTCAACCCAAGCGACATTCCCATGTTCGACATCTCACTGCCCGAAAAAATATAAAAGCCTTAAACTTAAATCTTATTGCTATTATCATCATTTGCATCACTGTGCGACATCACACATTTTCACCAAAATAAAAATGGTAATCAAAAAGAGCTTTCTTTCGGAATTTTAATCTAACCGGGAAACTTAATGTAGTATTCTGGTTAAGTCCCAAATTTCCTATTTCCTATTCTATGAACTATAGGGGTGAAAACGAGCGCTATTTGAAGTTACCCTCTTCCTCTTCTCACAATGTGCTTGAATAGCAGTAGACGTTTGCATGGCTTTCACAGTTCATTCACATGAACGAGAACAAATGCAGTAAATATAAGCGGAACTATGAAACGTCAAGGGTGATTGATCTCGATACATGTCACATCTAGAAAACGAGTTTCAAATGCGATGTTCACAAAGGTGTTTTGTACGAGAGCTTCTGTATTGACATTTAGCCTGTTATTGTCTGTATGTGCGTCATAAACACGAATCAGTTTTTCCAATGAGTCATATAAGGAAAGAATAACAAAAAAGCTTAGATTTTTAGTCTTCAAGTGCGTGAGGGCGAAATGGTGTGCGTGCGTGTCCGTGCGTGTGTGTGTGTGTGTGCGGCATTTAAAACATTGTTGTTTAATCGAAATGCTCTCAATCTTCTCCATCTAAATTTTCAATCAAATGTCTACCAAGGTGTAGGGAAATCCCCAGACATATGAAACATTACATCCTTAAAAATGCGGGGTAAATACAATCTGATCAAAAGAAGCACAATTCTTCAGTGTAACTCATTGAGTTAGAAGATGACCACTGGAGAAATATATACTTTTTGATCGGCTAAGACCCCGTTTACAGTAAGCAAAACAGGGGCGGATCTAGCTTTTTGCTAAGGGGGGGGGGAGGGGTTTGACCAAAATAATGACGATGCGGAGCATCGTCAACGAGCCGCGAAGCGGCGAGCCGAATTTTTTTTGGGTGTTTATTTGAACCCCGTAAATGATGTTTTCCTGGCATCTATTAACACAATGGAGACCATAAAAAGCAGTGCATGATAACGTCTTTTTAAATCAAGTAACAGTTTAATACACAGTTATATCCAGAGTTATCATGTTTTTGGTTAAGTTACCAGATGAGTTGAATATCTTCTCACAATATTTGCACTTGAAAGGGTTTCTCTCTACAGCGTGCGTTCTTTTTTCTTTCTTTTTTTCTTTTTTTTTCCCTTTTTTTTTTGGGGGGGGGGGCCGCCCAAGGGGGGGGGGGGGTGGTTTAAACCCCATAAACCCCCCCCCCCCCCCCCCGTAGATCTGCGCCTGCAAAAAGGACGGGCCGGGCCGAGCCGAGCCGCGGCCGGCCTAGCACTGTAAACGCGCAAAAGGCCAAATATCCCGCGAGCGCGCGACCGGATCTGCACTGTGACCCCCGGCGCCCCCCCCCCCCCCCCCCAAAAAAAAAATCGTTTGTTTACATGCAGAGCGCCACTACGACAAAATATTGAAAGGTTACAATTTAGGCCGCGGCCGAGCCTGCCACTGTAAACGCACAAAATTGCGGGGCCGAGTAGGCCTGGCTCGGCCGCGGCCCGGCCGCGGCCCGGCCCTGGCCCTTCTCTCACTGTAAACGGGGTCTAAGACTGTTATAAAGTGGATTGCTAGGGGTTGGAAAAAATTAATACAAAAAAGGCAATGAAGCTTTGAACAAATTTTATTCAGTCCGTATTCATCTTGTCTGAACTCTTTTCGCTGATTAATAAAGCGCGTAACTTCAACTTCTTTATTCCTTAAGTTAAGTTCTTGTTTCAGACCTCAAATGCCTTTAAAGTGCATGGTTATTGCTCTTATAATGACATTTCTAGGGCTCTCTTAAGACCTAAAATGGCTATAAAGGGAATTTTAGGCCCCAAAATGTGTGGAATTTAGCCAATACGATCATAATAATTCAGCTCCACTATAAAAAAATACGGTGACCGTTAATTAATTAATTAATAATAACAATACACGGGCCGGCTGGTTGTGCGTAGTATAACCTACACAAAAAAGCCAAAATCGGCATTGGCTGGAATAAAACGTATAGGGCGCCATCTCGATTTTTCAACGGCTGGTTCAAATTATCTATTATTTGTGGTAGCAAACAAATATTAGAAATGGTTATATTTATGGATATTTCAGCCGTCTCTGAACCGATTTTGATCAAACAAAGATGATTTTGTCATTTAAATTGTAAGTTCTTTCAAATTTGACACTCAGTGTTTCATTATCTTACAAGCAAATTATTTTGTGTAGCGCCCTATTCAACAGAACTCAAGTATCCCTTTAAGACTTATTGTCATTTTGTAAATAAATGATTCAACGGAATAAATCAATTCCTAAAGTCAAAGTAAACACTGCTTTATAAAATGACAACATTTTGATTTGTTACAGAATTGTGACATTTTCCCACAGAACGAAGAAGTTGACATTCGGTGTCCAACTGTCCGCTAAATCTGCAGTTAGTTCACGGGTCTATAGCTAGGCCTAAAGCCGGAATAAAGTTACATTTATAACCGTTATGTGTTAATACATTTACTTAAAATTAAAACATTTATTCTCTTTGCGTACGTGAAGATCAAATTTCGCAACGTGTAGATCAAGTTGCACATTGTCTAAGCTATAACTTCCAATACCAAATAAGATAGCTGGCCCAATGTATCCTTTTCATCAATGGCGTGATGAGCAAACATTTCTTGGGGAGCAGAAAGAAGGGAAAAAAGTATAATTTACAAAACGTGAAAAAAGCCTGAAAATCACGTTATTTTAGCAACATTTGTAAACCACTGGTATCGAATTAGAAATAAACCACGTTTGAATGTTTGCCCCCCCCCCGCCCCCAAGCCCCCCCTCCCCCATCAGTATACTAGTTCATATCATGGAAATGTTTGTGACTCTCCTCTCTATAGAGTAATGTGTACACTGCGTACATACAATGTGTGACAATATTTATAGCATCATACTTTGTTAGAATAGCAGCAAAAAGAATCCCTATATAAGCTAGAAAATTACCGATTTCGAAACTAGGCCTTCATTTCTAGCGTAGTGCAAATATTACAATGATATGTACATTTCTTTTTTAATGATTTAAGCAACTGTGCGTCACGGTATTACATTTGGCACTCATTGCAAGTGTGCACCGGTTGATCTGCACAGCTGATCACTTTATAGCAGAAAATAAAGGGTATCTCACAAGGCACACCGATTAAGGAGAGAAGCTAATCCATAGACTTTGTTCAATATTAAAAGCCATGGGAAATTAATTCGGCAGCATATGAGATGTGATTCGTTCTAGCGTTAGCTCTTGGTGTTCGGATAATGATTTAGACGGATCCCGATTCGAATGATATCAATAATAATAATTAGGTCTTATTGATCCAGGGGAGCCATATCATTAATAAAAAAGGGTTCCTCAGGGTCATGCAATAACTGGATTTAGAGAGGCACAAATGTGGGCAAAACACCTTGTCAAATGATATAAGCACCTGACAAGGATCGAACCCAGAACCTCTCTTATGAAAGTCAAGAACCTTCACCAATATACCTCAGTGCTCCCATAATGTTTTTCAAATCGAACAAAGATTACAATAATCATTGTTTGATTAGACAGTCTGATTTATTGCATTATTATTATCATCATCATTATTTCAACTTCCTGTACACGAATTCGCTCCATTCCATAAGCCCACGTGACTCCCGATGTGCTTGGATAAATAAAGTTCGACTAAGAGTAAACTGCTTGTTTATCCAAAACATTCGTTTCTGCAATCATCCATTACAACCAAATTATTTGTCCCCTATATTTACATCCTGTTACAAAACCGAGGTCACATATTTTTTCATGGTAAGGCATAATTTAACCTTTGTAATGATGTCGTTGATCTATACCAGTATAATAATGACTCATTCGTTTGTCATGGCGTGAAGTGTTTACTAAATATACATTTCAATACATGATATTTGTTTAGATGTATTAAAATATTAGTATTCGTTTTAGTCAATATGCATATAAGTCTGATATCCTCAAAATCTAGTATGTATACAGTGCGTCCCAGATAAAACGAAACCAAGAATTATCGATGTTTTATCATAACTTAATCACGATTATGATTAATACATGACACATATTTTAAAGCTTAAATCCTCCTCTTTCATTTGATGCAACTCATATGATTTTTTGCGGATCTTGGACTATATAAACAGGCTGGGTTCTAAGCTTTTTCGTCCTTTGCCCCGCGCCTATAGAAAAAACTCTCTGCATTTCTAAGAAATAATACTTCACTTGACTTCTTCAAAAAACATTTGAAAACATCCCTCTACAATTTATTTTTCCTAATTTGTTGAGTGACTAAGGAACAGCGCCTTGCATGCTCCGGAAAATGTGTTATATAAATCAAGTATTATTATCATTTTACAGGTAATTATTACATTCAAAATAATTTATTGTCATCATCATTATTACACTAGAAGTTATTGTATCGTATTATATAGATCATAAATTTTTTATTTGAATTCCAGTGGCATGAATGAAAAGAAAATGAAGAAGTGTTCCGGAAAAACTCACTCAGTTGTCCAGGTTCTCCTCATTCTTTGGATGACATCCCTCATCCACATTGCAGTTGGCGGTAAGAAGCATTGAATAAACATATACCGGCTAGGAAATTATCTGTTTAACAAGGTTTATGAGGCCTAGATTTCAGGGAAAATTTGAATGTTCATCTATCACTGTCTACTATATACACGTACACATCAATGAAATGTTAAAAAACCCGAAATATTCTGAATTGGAGTAATAACGTATATTCTATTATTTTACAGTACTATACGATCCACGTTTACAGGAATGAAATATGAAAAAATTAAATATCCTTCATTGGAGTAATACAAAAAAACAAAAAAAGTAGTTTTAAGATTTTCGACAAATATATGGCATTTTCTAACAGTAGATTATGTTTTTGTGATTTCTTTTGTTCAATTTCTCCTGTAATTGATCGTGTTGGTCTAGGGTATAGGCACAGGGTGTACACTGAATGTACTCGTAGACTTAGATTAAAATTTGGTACATGGATATGATATTCATTTTCAGTACTTTAGTTTCAGGTCCAAGCACGTGAAAGTAGATGGAACTACACTGTTGGTCATAATGGTGGAATAATTATTTTTACATCAATTTATTGAATGATTTTGACAATGATTTATTCCTAATAAATCTAGATAATAGTATACATTCTTATATTTTATTGAATGACAATTGGGGAGTGTTTGTTTTGCGTGACTTATAAAGCATGTGTGTGCTACTATGCTAATCAACTAGGGGACCTACGTACTTAGGTCATAACTGACAGTAACGGGGATTAATGCCTCATAAAAGTGCACTAATATAGCACATCGACACGGTTTTGATCCTGGGGGCTCACAGTAACGAGGCCATTGCTTAGCCAATAAATCATGACTGTACGCAGCGGGCGCTAGGGTACGTCGACCCTCCCACAACAACAAAAAACAAAGAAACTGCAATAAATTGTCAATAATTCATTGCACTTTGCCCCGACCCCCAACATAAACAAATATTCTATGTGGGCCTGCCTTGAACCATAATGCATGGTCCTACAGAGGAATTTTTCCTGTTGCATTTTCTTTGTTTTTTGTTTTTGTGGGGGCGTCGACGTACCCTAGCGCCCGCTGCGTACAGTCATGATTCATTGGCTTAGCAATGGCCTCGTTACTGTGAGCACCCAGAATAAAAACCGTGTCGATGTGCTATATTAGTGCCCTTTTATGAGGCATTAATCCCCATTACTGTCAATTATGTCTTAAGTACGTAGGTCCCCTAGTTCATTAGCATAGTAGCACACATAATCACGCAAAACAAACACTCCCCAATTGATATTCAATAAAATCTGAGAATGTATACTTTTATCTAGATCTATTGGGAATTAATCATTGTCAAAATTATTCAATAAATTGGGGTAAAAATTATTATTCCACCATTATGATCAACAGTGTATGTATCAACATTATTCAATATTAATAGAATTTCGTATTTAAAAAAATGTTTACAATAAAAGAAAGGGTGCACGAACCCAACTTAGAGTACATATTGCATTTTATCAAAATAATAATATAAAGAATGAGTGTGATAAGAAGTGAATAAATAATGACATTCCTTATTCTCTTTATGGTTTTAGATTTGTTTACTTGTTCGGGATCGAACATGAACGTGTCAGTGACGTTGGTTTGTGATGGATATTTCGACTGTGACAGTTATGAGGATGAATCAATATGTAGTGTGTAACATAATACCTCCTTGATATTAATCCTGAAATTCTTTCTGACTACATCCCCGTGTTCTGACAAATTATGTTCCGCTGCCTACTACCATATGCATGCTATAGAATACAACTTAGGAAAATTTGCAATACCCAATTAGCATATCCCCTGGCCATTTTTTTCTACCAACGATATAATGTTTATGAGGTAGATGGCATAAAACCGACTCGACTTTGGGCTCTGTTTTTGGAGTGCTGACAGATCTGTCATTTTATCTCGTAACTCCAAGTTACGGGATTCTGTGAGATACCAGCTGCGCGTGCGCCAATCAGTGAGCCCGGCTGGTGCGTGTGATGGCTGACCAAGGGGCAGCCATTTTTTATCAGTTAAAGTTTCACATTATTCGAAATTTCACGCTCTACAGGAGGTACGTGTAACTGTATTCGAATTACTATTAACAACACCAGCTTCTGAGCCGGTTATTCTAGTTTGATAGTTCTGTTAGTGCCTGTTATGGCTGATTGTGTTAGTGATGAGGGCCCACGAGAAGGCGCCTCAAATCAGGCAGCGAGCGGTGAGTAGTTCTCACCGGAGTCCATCCGCACGGCGGTAGGGGCCAAACTCGCTGAAAGCAGGATAGTGAATGCTCTGAATCCCAGCACGGCTGGTAATGGAGTGTTATTCGCTGGCACGCACGGCTAGCGATGTTCAGAAGCGAGTCAGTTTTGTTATACCTAAATTAACAAATACTAGTAGGTCGGGTGAGAGTGCCAGAGATAAGGTCATTGAATATCACTCTCAGTCTCAGAAGACCATTCCAAATAAGCAAAACATGGAAAGGCAAAGCCAAATTACATGAATTAGGAGGTAAATGAGTCATAATGATCAGAGATTCCAAAATCTGGAAAAACACTTGAGAAACAGATATTAATGTTGGAAAAGCTCTGTGAGAAAATGTCCAATGATAGTACAGTTGGGAGACATATGACGCTGTAAATGTTAGATCTGGAGATGCCAAAGTGGTACAACAATAAACATATAATGAGTATATGGAGGAATTGACCCTCGATGATGGGAGCCTTGAACCCGATTAACCCTTACGAACATGAGGATGATGGAAATAGTTTTTCCCTTCCGTCTGCCCGATACCAAGTTGAAGAATTTGACCATGTAGTAGATAGAAACAGACTTGGCAACAAAGCATGCAGGGATGTTGTTAGCCCAATATTGGCTGAGAGCTTTGCAGGCTGTTTTCAGACACAAGCCCCTTTGGGGCCTGATGCAAATGACGAGCTGATAGACAGCCTAAACATGCTATCAGAACGGCTGGGCATGGAAAACATGGCTACTCTTATGGAAAAGTATGTTCCAGCAAACAACATCCCCAACCTGGTAGTACCAAAGGTAAACCCTTCGCTTTGGGATAATATCCCTGCGAAAACAAAATCAAGAGATTTGAGCCTGCAAAAACTCAAAAATCCTCTAATTAAAGGCTTAATAGCAGTTACGAACCTTATGAAAGAAAAGTCTTCCCCAGAACAGGAAGAGGCCTTGGCATTGCTGTCACATGCAAATTATGAGGTGAACATATTTAGAAGAGAGAGTATAAGGCCTGAACTGAATCCGAGATATCAACCATAATATTGTGTCGTTCTGAAGTCAAGGTAACACAGCAACTCTTTGGTGAGGATCTTGGTAAGGTTGTCAAAGACATGTCATAACAACAGAACGCAGTGTCTGCTACCATAATAGGGAGCCTTAAAGTTAAAGAGCAGCGATATGCTCCATAATAATGCAGGTAACCTCGTCAGGCCAGCCTATCCCGGGAGAGGCCGGGAAAATCAAAACACTCTTTCGGCGCCCTCTTTTTTAGGCAATATGCAGAACAGAGGGCGTGGATTCTACCCGTGGGGCAAAGGAAGAGGATGGTATAATCATGAGAGGTCAGAATAAACAAAAGGGGTGTCAATGCACCAGCCACTCAGTCCAGGGTCCTTTACTAGAATCCGAAGTGATTAAGACAGATGACGAGGTGAGGAATGATTGTCCACTGAGTACCCCTCTGAATTGTTACCTTTTCAAAGGAGGCCAAATAAATTTGCATTTGAGCCAATGGAAAGAACTAACTGCTTATAGAAATATCTTGAACATGGCCAAGGGATACAAATTCAAAGATGTGACCACATACCCGGCGGATTTATTTCCAATATTTTCACAAGGGAGTAAAAAGCCGAAAGATTGAGAATGTTTCTCATCTTATCAGAATTTAACATGGTCAGGGGATACAAGTTGAAAGAAGTTACCACATATCTGGCGAGTTTATTTCCAATATATTTTCACAAGGGAGTAAACAGCCGGAACATTGAGAATGATTCTCATCTTATCAGAATTGAATAATCACTTGGATATCCACTACTTCAAAATGGACACATTTGAAACTGTGGTCCAATTGTTAACTAAAGAATGGTTCATGGCATCACTTAAAGCTATGGTCACAAATCAGAGCAGCGACCGACCGATCAGTAGCCTGCTCGGTCGCTGCTGGAATTAGGCATCGCCCAGCGATTAGGTCGGTGCCCGGGCGGCCACCGCCCAGGCACCGAGCGTATTTCGGGCGGCGAGTGAAAAGTGAGCAGGCGCCGCCCAAATTTTAACTCCGCGCTAAAACTTCAGCGGCGACCGAGCGATGCCCTAAGAACGAGCGGTGCCTGGGCGGCCGCCGCTCGGTGGCCGGGCAGCCGCCGGGCAGAATTGGTTAAAAACTCGCCGCTCGGCCGCCGAGCAGGCTACTTTTGGGTAATGTGACCATAGCATTACTTAAAGGATGCATACTAGTATATCTCCATATATTCCAGGTGCAGAAAATTCTTGCGTTTTCCATTGGAAAAGAAAACTTGTTTCAATTCAGAGCGCTACCTAACGGGCTTTCACCAAGGTCCAGGATGCTCACGAAAGTGCTTAAAGTGCCTTTAACTGCATGTGCTCAGGAGCAGGGGGTCGTTTATATCTCCTACATTGAAGACATAATTATGATACTTGAATCAGAGTCTAATGATCAAGTAGTGCATGCGGTGCATGACACAATAGAAATACTGACGAATTTGGGGATTGTTATTCACCCCTCAAAAATTCAAATTTGAACCTAGCCAGCAACTCGGTTTTCTTGGGTTTTTATATAAACTCGGATACCATTACTGTCATACCGACAGAAAGGAAAGTAGCTGAGATTAGAGAGTTTGCGGGCAAATTGCCCAGAACAAGCAAAGTCACTGCAAGACAGCTGGCTTTTTTTATCGGGAAAGTTGTAGCAACTCTTCCTGCTTGTGAGCAAGGAAAAATTGCACTACAGAGCATTTGCAAGAGACAAAATCTTTAACCTGAAAGCACATAAGGGCAATTATGATGCTAATTTGAGTATTTGACACTCACAGACACAGCAACCGAAGAATTGCATTGGTGGGTTGAAAACATTTAGTCACCAATTAAACATTTGGGATAAAGGAAACGAGATGTTGACTTGAGCAGTGATGCTATAGTGGTTCTGGCTGAGGGTGCACGGATGGTAAAGCCTAATGTGGAGGTCGATGGAAACATTCAGAGCCCCTCGCCAGTTGGAACAATATAACAATCTAGAGTTACTTGCAGCCTTCTTTACAATGAAGGCCTTTTGTAAGGGCAAAAGTGGGATCAATGTTCTCATGAGGTTAGATAACACCACGACAGTCAGTTACATTAATGCAATGGGTGGTCTCAAATCTGTATAATGTGATGAACTTGCTCATGTATTATGACAATGGTGTATAGAAAGGGATATATGGACCACAGCAGCCCACTTGCTTGGTGGAGAAAATGACATTGCAGACAAAAGGTCCCAGAAACTTCAGCGATGAAACTGAATGGATGTTAAACCAACAAGTGTTTAAGGAGTAATGTAGCTTGATGGGTAATCCGAAGATTGACTTCTTTGCATCCAGGTTCAATACCCAGCTACCAGACTATGTATCATGGCAACCAGATCCAGAGACACTAGCCATTAATGCATTTACGCTATATTGGGGGAACTTGAGTTTTATGTTTTCCCTCTGTTCTGTGTCTCCAGCAAGTTGGGGAGGATAAGGCAGAAGGGATATTGTTCGTCCCAAAATGGGCGTCAATGTCATGATTCCTAAGGTTATTACAATTATTAATTGATGTGTCTACTGTTTGCCACAGAGTGCGCATACATTAATCCAAACAGAAACTTGGAGAATTCACGCCCAATGCAAAAAACTGTTCTTGCTTGCTTGCAGATTATCTTGAAATCGCTACAAGCAAGAGGCATTCCGGAATCAGCTCAATCCATTATATTGTTGTCATGGAGGCAATTAATCTACCGGAAAACAGTACATCTCCGACATAGGCGATGGATTTACTTTTGTCACAGACGGTCGACTGATCCGTTGCAGACGCATGTCGGTGGCGTGTTAGATTTTCTTAACAAATGTGATGGAGAGAGGAATTGGATTTAGTGCTATAAACACAGATAAAATTGTGATATTGATAGATATGCTCTTTTTCAAGGAGGGCAATCATTAAAGGACAACCAAATGGTGGTAAGGTTCATGAGGGAAGTGTTTAAACTAAAATCCTGTATGCTGATACTTTTGTTATCAGTACAGCGCGTACAGACGCTTTACCTCTTGAGAACTATTAGCTTGCAAGAAGGTAGTTCAAGATTCTGTAACATATTTGAAGGAATACCCGCTTAACAAGCGACTGTGTGTAGTACAGACTTTAAGGCTGTATTTGACAAAGATAGGATCGCTTCGGGGAGAAGAAAAACGCCTCTTCAAAAGTTACAAGAAACCTCACTGTGCAGTATCAAAAGACACGATTCCCGTTGGGCAAGAGAAGTTTTGTCGCGTTCAGGATTTTAAGCTTCAACGTCCGCAGCCGAAGCGAGACATGTGCCCATCTGTGATATTATGTTGATGGTCTGATGGTCATCAGAGAACAGCTTTGTACTTACTATAACAAGCCTCTAATGTACAAACATGTTGACAGTTTCCAAAGGGCTGTATTGAAAGATTGACTTTGTCGTTCATTGAGCAAGGATAAGAATCCGGATATACAAATTTGGGCCTCAGATTGGGCCAATTTATGCAACTAATACTTGGTTAAG
Organism: Strongylocentrotus droebachiensis; assembly: GCA_035222895.1. Taxonomy (NCBI): domain Eukaryota; kingdom Metazoa; phylum Echinodermata; class Echinoidea; order Camarodonta; family Strongylocentrotidae; genus Strongylocentrotus; species Strongylocentrotus droebachiensis. Next base: position 80,407 of record JAVYIG010001940.1, on the reverse strand, counting down.
TGAAATTATTCTACCTTTCTAGCATGAAATTCCATTTTCTAAGATTTATTACTGGTAGGCCAAAGTGGTTAAGTTTTCGTTTTCATGCTCTTTTGATATGTTTACAGAAACGGGCTAGTTTTTCCGAGTACCCGTCTTTTAAAACAGTTCACACTGGCAAGTATTTTATGTTCATACACACTGGTGCAGTTTTCTAAATGAAAATGTTCTGTTTTCTAGAAAAAAAATCATGTTTTTCTTCGTGGCAAATGTCAATCTGTGCAGAAGCACATTTATATATTAAAATTGTTGACCTATGATATCTTCTTTCATATATGAGTATATGTTTACTAGTGAATCCAGAGTGGCTTTCAATATCTTACAGAATCTCGTAACTTGGAGTTACGAGATAAAATGTATAGATTAAACGAGAACTTACCTAAGTTTGAAGTTTGATCTTCATTTTATGAAATAACGGAGAGTCTAGTAAGTTCTCGTTTAATCTATACATTATACGGTCAGGTCAACAACCTTTTTTAAAGGAATTACCTGTACGGTCTAAGTAAATTAAGGGGGTCTAATCTTTTGGACAAATATTTTCTTTCGGGGGAGGTTCCTAGACTAGCCAGTGCAAAGTGATGAAGCTAAACTACCAATGTCTAGTTAAAGAAACATCTACAAATTATAATACGAAAAACACTTGTTTTTCTTTTCTTTTCTTTTTTCCCCTTTTTTTAAATTCATTTCTTTCTTCTTGTCTTATACAAATCTTTTCTTACAGATTATCCAACAACTTATCTTCAGGAAGGCGAATCACATTTCACCTCCTTACCATACACTGGTACACGAAGATTGTATAACGCAACCTTGCTACAAACATACGCTACGAATGGATTTCGAGTTGTGTTCCAAAATTTGTATCTCTCTTCTAATGATGAAGTACAAATTGGGACAGGTAACGATCCTTCTGCCTTACAGTCTGTCATCACAACTATCCATGGATCCATAAACTACGCTCCTGATGATGTCTATGTTCATACCAACGAGATGTGGTTTGCTGCCATAGGAGGAAAGAGTTACACCAGGCTTCAAATGGACGTTGAGATAATTTCTATTAACTTATCAAGTGAGTGTGGGATTGGTTTTCTGTTAACATATCGATGGAATATAAAGCTCTGTATATTGAAGCAGTGATAACTAGTATATTTCTAGTAGATGTAAATTGACAATTATTCAACACTGGTCGACTAATGAAGATAGCCCATGTTTCGATTAATACCAGAAATAATAATATTAAGAAGGTGAATTTAACGCGCCTAGTTACTTCAAGTAATCAAAGACAATCTTGTGTAATGTACAAATTCCAGGCATTATGAGCTTCTCAGCCGTTAATTATTTCTCTATCTTCTATATTTTACCAGCTTTATTTGATTGTTCAAGCTCCAACATGAGCGTGTCACCGACTGTTCTGTGCGATGGGCTTTACCACTGCGATCATTACGAGGATGAAAGAGCATGCAGTAAGTCAAAGTCAACTGATATTTAGGACTGCGTTTCTTCAAAGTATGACAGTTATTTTTGTGTAATTTATAATTGTTTAGCATATATAGTAAAAACCTGATATCTGATATAGATATTATAACACTGCAGCTGACCTTTTTAATATGTCTTTAGTTATTGTATGGCGTGCGTTATCAAAGGAGATGGTAATTCTTTCTTCCCACATAATTATGACATATCAATGGCAGAGCTTCCGAAAGAGAACCAAAAGCTTGGTCCGTTGCACCAACCTTTGTCAATAGGAAGTCGTATGTATGGATATGAAGACAATTTTATTTTCAATAGATAGTGTAGTTAAAATTGTTATCAATAACAAATTCTAAAAGTCTAGGATAACGTTTTATTGTAACTTTTTTTAATAATAGGTTAATTGAAACAGGGCAAACGTACACGAAGACGGGATAATTGGAATACAGGTGCTGAAATAATAAGCCATATATTTCGCATACTCCTACATTATTCTCCATTACTTTATGAAATTAAGAAATTACTATATATCATTATTTTTTTTTATGATGGACTTTCCTCATCATTTTCCCTTACTATTTATCGCCTAAATTAGTCTTCTAGAAATCAAAGTCTTTGGTTGTCTGCAACTCGATAGTCACTTCGAGGCGTTTTTGTGCAGAATCTTCTATACAAGACAAGATTCATTTTCATGGTTTATTTTGTTTTCATAGATTTTCTGTATTATGGATGCGACACTTGATGCACATTCGTTCAAGAACTTAGTTGGAGTGTTAGCTGATCAACATCTTTCCTTCAGGTTTTACAGTAGCCTTTCATTTCCTCGAATATCAATATATTTGTCTGGCATTAAGCCTACGATCTTAGGGAGGGGTAGATATTGGATCCCTCGGTGCGCAGCCGCCAAAGCCATGGTAAATTTATCAGCTCGATAGAAGCTTATTAATAATTGATATTGAAGGTGTTCATGGTGAGCCTTGAATAGACTCATGATTCTGGTGACTAATGAAATGATATTCATTTAATCCACAGCTCTGCAGAGGAGGCGAAGTGTCTTACAAAGTGGGGGTTCACCAGCAAAAGAGGCCACTTAGTGGAAAAAGGGGCACCTACAAAGGTTAACCGTAAAGCAAATAATTACAAACTTTAGACAAGTCTATACCCCTACACTATTATTGATACATTGTCAAGGATGATCTTCAATTTGTAAGCGAACGAAGAGAGCAAGCAAAAAAAAAATCCAGATTGTTTAAGTCACATTGCGACCCCCTATTTGTCATTATTAGATGCACTAACCGAACCTGATGGTGTATTAAGCTCAATCTCCTAATGAAAATAATCTAAAATATTACCTTATGAGAATAGAAAATGCAAAGGAGCATAGCGAGGGAGCTTTGTGGATCATTTGAAAAAAAGGTGATAGAAGGAAGAAACAAATAATAACATAAGGAATAACATAAGGAAAGACAGAAAGAGAAAGTGATAGAAGGAAGAAACAAAGAATAACATAAGAGAAGGTGATAGAATGAAGAAACAAAGAATAACATAAGGAAAGACAGAAAGAGGGAGTGATAGAATGATTAAAAAAACAAAGAATAACATAAGAGAAGGTGATAGAAGGTAGAAACAAATAATAACATAAGGAATAATATAAGGAAACACAGAAAGAGGGAGTGATAGAATGATAAAAAAACAAAGAATAACATAATAAGGTGATAGAAGGAAGAAACAAAGAATAACATAAGGAAAGACAGAAAGAGGGAGTGATAGAATGATAAAAAACAAAGAATAACATAAGAGAAGGTGATAAAAGGAATAAATAAGGAATAATATAAGGAAACAAAGAAAGAGGGAGTGATAGAATGATAAAAAACAAAGAATAACATAAGAGAAGGTGATAGAAGGAAAAACAAAGAATAACAAGGAAAGATAGAAAGTTAAGGTCATTGTGGCGTTGTCGGTTGCATAATGAGTCTGACTATTCCAGCGTAACTCTTTCTGGATGTTGATGCCAAAGTTCAGGGTCTGGTTTATTTCCTCTAGTTTTACATCAAGGATTTTTTAGGAAATATTAACCTGTGTTCCCTTTCTTGTAGAGCTTTCTCATCTTCTGGAGATTTGATGGGACGGTAAAGCAGACAATCATCGGCGAATAATCTTGTTGTACTAGTAAACTTTTCATGAATGTCATTGATGTGGAGTAAAAAATAGATGAGGCCTAACCTGGTGGAGTGGCACTAAGGACTGGTAACCACTCAGAGCATTGTACATTTACACAGACACGTAGTAGTAGTCCCTTTGACAGGAATATAGATATTCATCTGTTGTTATTTGAGCGAATACCATACAAGTCTAATTTCATATGGAAACGTTTGTGCGGAAAGCCTTTTGAAAAATCAAACACTGCTATGTCGGTGGTAATATTTGGAAGCTCCTAGACTAGTCAGTCCAAGATGAAGAAGCTTATTTGCCAATATTTAGTTGAAGAACTAATGAGAATCATTTACGGATGCGAACGTCACTTGTTTTTTTTAGATCTTCTTACATTCCTTTTGTTTTCTTGTCTTCAATTGTTTTTTAAACAGATAATTCTAGATATCTGCAGGAAGGCCTATCACATTTCATCTACATTCCGAACTCAAACACCCGCCGATTTTACAATGCAACCTTGCTACAAGCAAATACTACAAATGGATTTCGAGTTGTGTTCCAAGAGTTGTATCTCAGTAATTATGATCACGAAGTCCAAATAGGGACAGGTAACGATCCGTCTGACATACAGTCTGTCATCACAACTATCCATGGATATAGAGACTACGCTCCTGATGATGTCTTTCTAGATACCAATGAGATGTGGATTGCTGTCATAGGATCAGAAGGGAGCTACACCAGACTCAAAATGGACGTTGAGATCATTTCCCTGGACCTATCCAGTGAGTGTGTGATTATCACCGATTTGTCTTTAAAGTTGAATATAATTTTCGGATTTCTAGTCATTTTCTTTGTTTTGTACTTTTTCCGTTTTTATTCGCGTATTCTCAGTCTTTTCTTTATTTCTTCATATTTTCTAGCACATATACCCTCTTTGTTTTTTCTGACCTGTACTCACTTATCAAATGTTGCGCCCCTTTTTTCATTTTTTGAAGAACGTTGGTTTTGAATAAATTTTTCACTACTTAACAATGATTTAAAGCAGAACATGTTGTTTCTTCTAAGGTTGTTTCATTATATCTTCTTCACTTCTCAATTTTCCTTCAACCGCCACAGTACTATTTTTATTATTATGATTAAATATATATATATATATTTATATATGTATAGGCATATGTATATGAGTGTGTGTGTGTGTGTGTTCCTGCGTGTGTGTGATTAAGGCTAGGATGTCATTGAAACATGCTGCTTGTCGTTGTTTATAAACTCACCTGCCCTCGACAAAGAATTATGAAATATTGAAGTTTTGTCGATTATTTGGAATTACTGCATAGCTCGCCTCTGTGGTCTAGTGGTAAAGAAAAGGCATTCTTTATAGCCAGGGTCAGGAATTCATACTGGATGACACCAAAGGGGAACATTAATAGAGCGAAGGACTATTGTTCTTTAACTTTTATTTCTCACAATTATATTGAATTTTATCGTGAGTCTTCAATATGATTTATTAAATCAAATATTCTCCCTAATCACAACAGATCTACTACAATGCAAAACCTCTGGCATCTCCTTCACAACGCGTGATTTGTGCGACGGAGTCTATAAATGCCCAGATTTTGCCGATGAAGCACAATGCAGTGAGTATTAAGAACGAATGCGTTTTTTGTATTATTAATTTTTGAATTTCTTGTTTTAATCTCTATATCCAACAAAATATAATTCTACGCCGAGTTGCGATTATCAAATACTATGTGCGAGAATGTGCATGTTGGTGTGTGTGAATATTTACATCCGGGGACTGACCTTTAACATTACCATCCGACAGACGTGATTCTGTTACGATCCATGGTCGGTCAGTTTGTAAAAGACAAAGAACTGAGCGTACATCTGAATGTACCGCTAGGTCCCTCGCCAGATCAAACCTATACAGCGTCTGGGAATGAGATAACCCAGTAGTCAATGGGTAAACATGTACAAATGTCATCCAAAAGGCACCTTTTTATGGAAAAAATTACTGACAAGTAATATTTATATTTAACCTGACATCTTTTCAACAGGTCATCCACCAACGTTTCTTCTAGAAAACGAAAACCACACTCTTTCGTTTCCATATATCTATGTACAAATGTATAATGCATCACTTCTCAAGACAAACGCTACGAATGGATTTCGAGTAAAGTTTGTGGCTATCTACCTTGAGTGCTATGCTCATGAATATGGTTACCCTAATTACTGCGATGACGCGACCATCAATATAGGTACGGGAAACGATACGGCTAACAGCCGATCGATCGTCAAGACTGTCGGTGCGTACACATCTTATGAAGACGATGTTTATGTTGGTTCCAATGAGATGTGGATAACAGTCATCGGTTTTCGGGGATATGTTGATCAGTCCTATTTCTACGGCCGTGTCGAGATTGAAGTCACCCCCGTCAGCTTATCAAGTAGGTATCTGGATTTTTAGATTGCAAAGATTTTTAAGAAATCGAACTACCCGCGGGCAACTTCTGTATCGTATATTATCACGGTTGTATTATGTATGTCAATGTCATGTTTTCACAATTCAATACCTGACGCACAAGGCGGCTATGGAAATTGTCATGTCTTAATATTTGGAAAATCTTTGCGATAATGTTGAAGGGAGGTGTGAATATGTACACATTGTATTGCGATTTCTATTTGTCACCCTTTAACAAATCCGTGAAGATTTTGTGGGAAATCAACGGCACAATACTGGGTTCATATATTCAAATATGTTGGGCAATGTAGAAAATAATACAGGAAAAGGGAGAGAGACTAGGAGGAAGCAAATAAGGATTTAAATTGGAAAGCAAAAAAGATGAGAGAAAGAGAACACTTTGAAACCATAGATGATAGGTGGGAGTGGAATAGAAAAGGAATGAGGAAAGAAAAAGCAAAAAGAAACAAAGAGCGAGAGTTTGTGCGTGTTTTTGTCCTGTGTGTGTGTGTGTGTGTCTGCATTTCCGCTTGTAGTTTCAAAATAGTTATGAACCACGTTGTTATCTTTGTTTGTAGGTCTGAGTCCATGTTCAAACTCTGATAAACTACTTTTCCAAGGTGAAATCTGTGACGGAACGTATCAGTGCGATGATTATTGGGATGAAAAAGCATGTAGTAAGTGTTAAAAGATTTGTTTCAAAGATCACTTGATATATTGACCAGAAGCAGTTCAGAGTTTTATAAAGGTATAAATGAATCAGCTTTCCTTTCTCAAATTGGCAGCAATAATTTACATTTTTATCTCTTTCGATACTTTCAATAAATCTATATTAAATGAATAAATGTGAAGGACACTTTTCATTTACATTTATTCATTCAATATACATTATTAAATTATCTAAAGCGTTGCAAACAGCTGGATACGCTTTCTTCCCAACAATGACTCCTTTCTCCTTGCATGTCCCCTAGCATGTGAATCCCTTTTTGCTTGCTCTTTCTCTCTCCTCTCCTCACCTAGCTGTTATGTACCGGTAGCATTCCATCAGTCTAAATTTCCTATTCGCCTCTCTGCGTGTGACCCAACCCCTAACTCCTCGTGGTACTGACTAGAAACTTCGGGCTTTGGAGCCTGAGAAACCAACAGAGGCTCTCGGTAGGGAAGGAAAACCTAAAATAAACCACAAGGTGGAGGGTAGTGGCCTATGCCTTTTTACATCAGAACAACTTCGCTGTACCCAGCTGGGAAGTCAGTGACCCCGTGCCCAGTTCGTATTTAGGTCACACCCGTACCGGAAACTACCATGAAAGTTGCCCCCTCCCCGTTACGGCCCCGAGCCCCGGCGGCTTAAGCGACGTAAAGGGTTAACTGCATAGTCAAATAGTGTAAGTATCCGGGAAAAGGCTAACCACCGTCCACGAACAGATAAAATACCTGACATGACTAAAGAAGCCACTTCACAGTCATCTCACAACACAAGGACATACAATGTGCTGAATGTTGGAACCTGGAAGGTGAGAACACTGGAGAAAGCAGGGCACAGGGATTTACTCCTCGAAGAAGCTCTGACATTTGACCTGAATATTCTAGGTTTGTGTGTGACACAATTGACTGGCTTAGAGACGCTTATAACCAAAGAGGAGTACATAATCCTGTAATCAAGCTGGACAAATAACACAATCTGGGAGGGAGTCGGCATCATGATTTCCTAACAAATCCTGCAATGCTTGGTGAGCTACGAAGCAGATTCATCGAGGAACATCTCAACAAAATTAAAAAAGAAATAAAGGATCATGAATATCATCCAGTTTTATGACCCTACATTCTGCACATAGTGAACAAGAAAGTGATCTTTTCTAAGATGCACCGCAGCCGCATATCCAGAGGGTCCCTATAACCTCAAAGCGAATGTAGGAGCGGACCATGGAGTATGGGCACCAACTTTGGGCAGGTACACTGAATGGCAGTGTGTAACATCGACTTCCAACACAAGAATGTTGGAGGGCAACAGTGACATCCCCACGTGTACATTACAGAAACCAGATAAACTTCCTTATCACCAAATAAGAAAGAATAAAGACGTTCCAGAACTGCAGATCGTACTGCTCAGCTGACATCGGGTCAGACCATAATATATTACTGGCGAATGTGAACTTTACACCTACACAGACCAGGGGAATGAAGAACGTCTCCAAAAGCTATTATGTTGGCAGATTTCATGACTCTAACATTGTAGAAGCATTCAAAGCCAACATTGGAGGTTCATTTGAACCCCTACTTCAGCTCCAGGACACAGATACGAATGGGATGTGGAAGAAATTCAGGGATACAACCAAAAATATCACAGAAGTTGTAGGCTTCAAAATGTCAAAACATGTTATAGGTCACCCAGAAGACGTTTGTAAGCCTTGTGAACAAAGGTAGAAATCTAGAATCTAGAAGATGAACAACCCCTCGAACCGCAACAAGAAAAGCTACACAAAACCCAATAAATCGGTCAAGTATGAAGTAAGAAAGTGGAAGAAGAAGAAGAAGAGATGGAAGAAATGAAAATTGCTCACGCAAGGAATAAAAGCATCGAGCTCTTCAAGAAGGTGAAGAAAATGTTTGGTGAAAGAGACAAGATGCAACCTGCCGTAAAGAACAAGGACGGCATCTTAAAAACGGCTCCTGTAGATGACTTTGTGATGACATGCTGTGAAAAACATTTTAGCGCTCACCTCACCACGCAATTTCCAATGGACGAAAATGCTCTTCAGACCACACCTGACTCACAACCTACAGAAAACCCGAGTGCACCTTTCACAATTGAAGAAGTAGAGGGAGCAGTACAACTTTTGAAGAATAACAAGGTCTGCGGTTGGGATAAAATAGTAGCCGAAAATTTGAAGGCTGATGGACAACTCCTGCTCATCCAAAATATAGATAGTGGAGTACAGATGGGTGATATGCGTATTAACAACATCCGAAATGCAGATGACACCACCCTCATGGAACTCGTGTTTGCAAACCTCCAAATATCAACAAATGAACTGGATAAGGCATGCAGAAGATGGGAAATGATAATCAATGGTAACAAATGCAAGATCATGACAGAGGACCAACAAGATATTTCACTTAACAACACCAATATTGAGAAAGTTGATAAACTTGTCTTTCTCGGCAAAATAGTTCTACCATAGAAGATGGCGTGGAGAGGCGAATAAGGATAAGGCTGCTTGGGCATTCGGAAGGCCGAAAAGTGCAATCTGGTCCAACCAAAGTATTTCGAGGACACTCTAGAGCTCTCATCCTCCCTATTGCCACATATGGAGCAGAATCTGGAGTCTCCGTAAATCAGGCAGAGGCTGAAAATCCCAATCCCCAAATGCGAATAGTCATTAACTAAACGTCGCTTGAAATGGATTGGCCACGTTGTACGCATGCCGCATCCCCGCATACCATACCATACCAAGTATATAATAATTACTTTGATGCACGCAGACCTCGGGGACGCCCTCATATGAGATGGAAGAATACAATTCGATGCAATGTGGGATTACCCCCACAAGAGACAGAGCAACAAGCCCAGGGCAGATCAGAATATAGTAGGATTTCTCGTAGGGGAGCAAGGGGACTCACCGTCTTACGCATCTAAGTCAAGTCAAAGTCGGTGACCATGAATGTTACTCCGTGTTGCCAAATAATTCACCTCATATAATTTTCGATTAAATCGCTCTCACCGTTTAATTCATGAATGGCACAAAGTAATGCAATAAAAATAGACTTCAGTTTTCCAGAGATGTTTGCTCTTTCTACTTAACCAAGTCTAACTTAGTCTAATTTCTAATTCAGATCAAAATGGATCAACATATACAAATAAAACGTCACTAAAAGGAGACATTCAACTGCTGTGGGTTAACAAAGTATGCATGATCTTTCAGATTGCTGTATTAACCAAACACTCTGTGTACTCTGGACCTTTTCCAGTATCCATGCATATCCATTTTCCCCATATAATCATATCGAATCTAAATTATACTACTTTTTTAAGTAAATGCTTTGCCCACTTCCCATGGAAATCAAATCGAAATAAATTATATGTTTCATCCTTTTTTGTTCATACGACCGCATACGTTGTATGAATAAAAAAACAATGATAAAGAATAGACGAAATTATTGAGAGATAAGCTTTCCATCTTACCTTGTGAAAGCCTTAAAAGCCACACGCATTATTAATATTAACAATGCAGTACTATTGAATAATATATTCAACAACAAACGAAGTAACGTGCTGCTCAATTTTCTTGTTTTTCAAGGCCATACAGACATATTTCTACATGAAGGGGAACGTTTTCAAACAACCAGTTCGGATATTACACGTAGATCTTACAATAGAACTATGCTTCGTACAAACTCTACATCCGGATTTCGAGTGCATTTGTCTTCTCTTCATGGGGATTGCTGCGGAACCAACATTGTCATTGGCACGGGCACGGGCAGCGATCCAAGGGACATCTATCAAATCTTCTTGAACGACTATAACTATGATTTTAGCGATGTTTACGTCACAACAAATGAAATGTGGCTTGATGTCATAGGTGGTGATGAATCCAGCTATGGCTATGTGGAGATTGACGTCACTTCCGTAAATTTAACAGGTATCCAAGTTTGCATTGCATCATTACATATTATAAATACGTACTATCATGCGCGTACGCAGGGGGTGCTTTGGAAGTTAAACACACCCTTTTATGATAAGAGAAAAAGATATACACTCTCATTCGGTGACAAAAAGAATAGCTACCACTGCAATTACCAAACTGGGATTATGGTAAAACACCCTTGTAAAAACTGAACTGCATTTTAATAACATTTCATCTCGTCAAATTCGATTTTTCAGGGAAACTATTAAGCGATAGAATGACAGATGTAAATTATTTTCATTACTGTGTTCTGGCCCTATTTGTAATCAGACAAAACGATGACTGGACAAAATATCGCCAGGAATACGTGTATAATGAACAAACTCGATGTAGACTAGTATACAAATAATACACATCAGCGAGGGCATTAGTAAGAATTACCCACACAAGGTACCTTTGTAACAGTCTAACACGAGGGTGTTTGGACTGTTTTGGAGGTACCGAGTGTGGGTAATTTTACTAATGCCCAAACAAAATGGTGTGTATTACTTGTTTTATAAGATTATGTTTTATTTGTTTTATAAAATGATGGTTTAAAAAATTATTTTACTAATGACCGGTCATTACCATTGGATAATGACCGGTCATTATCAAAATTACGCGTTAGTCGAAATTAATGCCTGGTCACGTGTACGCGTTCAACCAATCATATGGTTAGGATCCACGTCATTATGTTATAAACTGTAAAAAAAAAAAAAGCCGTACGAGCTGGGTAATGGACCAAATAGAAAGCGACATAAGTTATCATGATTTCATGAGAAAGGGGGAAGAAAAGATTATTTCAACTTTATTGGCAACAGGATAACATTGTAAAAGTAAGATGCAGGTATTCGTGGATTAGCTACAAAAACAAGACTTGGATTTTTATCTGAATGTATGAACTGAAAATGGTCATGAATAACAAGATCGCAAAGACATTCGAGAAAAAAACTCATATCAAGGGCAATCTTAATACACTACTATATACCCCATACGAATCAAGTTCGGGTTACGTAATACGTCTTTGTAATGTTTAGACAGTTCGATAGGTATTATAAACAAGGCTATTGAAATGCACTAGGGTGTTTTTCGAAAATCTTTGCGATCGTATTGAATGGGGAATTTTAGCAGAATAAAATAGGAGGGTTTTGACATGAATACAAATTGCAACTTTCCAAATAATTTGTTGTTGTTGTTAGAACCACGAGATATGTATTTCTGCTCAACAAACACCAATATCGGGATTCAGCAAAGTAGAACATGTGATGGGATATATGACTGCAGCAATTATAAAGACGAATCTTCATGCAGTAAGTGTATTCTTCACCTTGTGTGTTTGTTTATATCTTACTGCTTACTATTTAAGCTCCATTTGAACAAGGACACAAAGTAGAGTTCATTTTACCTTATGCATGAAATGAATACGTATTAAGTCGTTTATAAACATGATTTATGAGTTATCCATACAAATTATTCTTTCACAACATTATCTCAAACACAAGGAAAAGAAAGAAAAGAAAGACAGAAAGACAACATACACTAAATTCGAAGTATTTTGTGATTTGCTTAGTGTGTAGGTAGGCTTTATATTATCAATGAGCTTATTTCAGTAGTAAATCATATTACGATTTTTTTTTGTTAATGTTTTTTGTTGTTGAATTTTTTGTTGTTGTATGTTACACGATTTTCAGATCAATCTGCAGTATTTTTACCAGACGGAAGACGGTTTCCAATCTATTGGTTTTCTTATGGTCAACAAACTAACAGCGTCTGGCTCCTTGAAACGAACTCTACAAATGGGTTTCGAATTTATTTCGGATATTTGTATTTTGATTGCTACTACGGTAACTGTAACGGCGGATACAGCGTTGTTTTGGGGAAAGGACATGATTGGACTAACCAGCAGTCAGTAATCAAAACATATAGTAGTACAATTGGGTACTTTCAACAAATTGATACGGAGTGGTATGTGGACAGTCATGAGATATGGGTTGCTGTTATTTTTCCCGAATCCTACGATTTCTACATTGACTTTCATATTGACATAACTGCCGTTAATATATCAGGTGAGTATGGATACAGGATCAAGTTTAAAATGTTGACACTTTTCGGCGGAAAACGTCTTGGTTAGCAGTTAGTCGCTACGAATTCACCAAAAAATTGTTTTAAACCAAGGAAAGCTTGATAGTATTGTGAATCTTTAAAAAAAAGTGAGAACACTGCAATGGCCTATCAACTAATCCTCATATTATTTCTATGACCAATGCAGGGATTACTCGCGATTTGATTTCTTGAAACTCTTTGCGAAGGGAACATGAACAATAATTTCAAAGAAAGTGTAGAATGCAAAAGTTTTAGAATACGTCCCATGTCTTCCTTGTATTTATGATGAGATTCGTTTAATTTGTTCTCAATGCAGGAACGATATAATAGGCCTATAGCTTATTGGTGATGATGTGCCATCAATATACAGATTACTAGTAATTTAATATATATATATATATAAATTAAGCATTTCAAGACCACCACCAATTATTTTTGTCATATTTAAGGCAAAAACAAAGCCTATATGATCGTTTAGAACTATGTACGGGCAACAATGCCTTTCCGAGAGCACTACTTGAATTAAATCAAGGTCGGCTACATTTTTCTTTCGACTTTAGTTGGTTTACAAGAAGTAGTAATCTTATTTTTTTTTTAAATCTTATTTCAGGCTTGTTTCCATGCCAGGATTCAGCCACAAGTATATCCCGGAATGACGTGTGTAATGGACGGTACGAATGCGACCGTTTTGATGATGAGATATCATGTGGTAAGTGACAACAGCATTCTCATGACTGAAATTTAAAAGAAGGACAACAACAAAGGAGTATATAAATAAAGCACTTAGCAATAGCTTGGATGAAGAAAAATGGTGTGGAAAAAATATCAAACCCCACATTCACTCTACTGCAGCAGCTCTAATGAAAGTTGTAAACCAGTGGGCTTTGAATTTTCATAACAATAAGTGAACATGCGTTGCTTTCATTGATTTGAGGAAAGTATTTGACACTGTCGATCACGATATTCTGTTACATACATTGACAGCCATGGACGTTCTTATACTAGTAGTCAGTGGTTTGTATCATATCTGTCCAACCAGGAACAAACGATTTGTTTTAAAGGGGCTACTTCGAGTTCCTCAAAAGTTATGATGGGAGTCTAACAAGGTTCAATTTTAGGGCCACTCCCTTTTTCTATCTACATAAATAGTTTACCCAAATGTATTCATGATGGCATTGTTGATATGTATGCTGACGACACGACTCTAGCAATCAGCGGGAGTAAAAGCTAATGAAAGGTATGGAAAACGTATTTTCATGGGTAACAAATTCAAACACGACTCCAGTTTCGACGTGCAGCGATGATGTATAAATCAATGCATGGCATGGCACCAACATACTTTAAACAAGATTTACGGCATGTCAGTTCACTACATGATAACAACACAAAACATGTTGTAAGGGATGCATTGTGTGTACCTAAATTTAGGACGGACACGTATAAACCTAGTCCTCTAATTTCTGGAATTACAGTATGCAACCAACTTGAGAGTTCTATCAAAACGTCACCTACTTTGAACAGTTTTAAACACACTCTAATAGCCCTGTTATCTGCATATGATGTGTAAGTGAACTTGGGGGGGGGGGGGTTTGCAAAGCTAACCAATTTTTCCTATTTGCAAAAATATTCAAATTGGTTGACGTAGTTAACTTTATATCATGTATACGTACATGTATTGTATCCATTTTGTGCTATCTTGTAAACAACCAAAGTGTATTAATTAGGGAGTTATCGAATGTAAATATGTATATAACAATTTTGGTATCCCGTGTGTTTAATAAGCTAAATCAGATTATAAAAAAGTACTTTGTTCAATCATTCTTTTTCTTTCTTTTGAATACGTGGTTATTATCTATTCTTTATTTTACTTTATTTTTTATTTTATTTTAATGGTTAAATGTATTTTCTATTGAAATTGAAAATCCATTTACATATTTCTTTTAAATGATCAAGGATAATGTTTGAATGATCAGTTATATCATAAGGATACCAATACTGTTGGTCATAATGGTGGAATAATTATTTTTACCCCAGTTTAGGGAAGGATTTTAAAAAAATATTTATTTCTAATAGATCTAGGGTGCGTTCAATCGAATTTTCGAAGCTAGAATCACAAACATGAATCACAATTCAAAACGCCGTTACAAAAAGCAAGGTCACTGCGGTTTGCGTTCAAGCGATTTTTCATCAACGCTGATTCTAGCTCATTGCGAGCCAAACCACTGCGCATCACACTGCGCAGTATGGCCCAGGAACTTCGGCGCGCGCTTTCTGGAATTGTTTACGGCCGACTGTCGATTGCTGTTTTGAGCATAGATCGCAATAATAAGACAAAGAATGGGAAGGTGATAGAAGGAAGAAACAAAGAATAACATAAGGAAAGACAGAAAGATAAAGTCGATAGAATGATTAAAACAAAGAATAACATAAGAGAAGGTGAAAGAAGGAAGAATCGAAGAATAACATAAGGAAAGACAGAAAGACAGAAAGAGAGAGTGATAGAATGCTTAAAACAAAGAATTACATAAAAGGTGATAGAAGGAAAAAACAAAGCATAAGATAAGAATAGAAGGAAGAAACAAAGAATAACAAAAGAGAAGGTAATAGAAGGAAAAAACAAAGAATAACATAAAAATAGAAGGAAGAAACAAAGAATAACATAAGGAAAGACAGAAAGAGAATGTGAAAAAAGGAAGGAACAAAGAATGACATAAGGAAGAACAGAAAGAGAAAGTGATAGAATGATTAAAACAAAGAATAACATAAGAGCAGGTGAAAGAAGGAAGAACCAAAGAATAACATAAGGAAAGATAGAAAGAGAAAGTAACAGAATGATTAAAACAAAGAATAACATAAGAGAAAGTGATAGAATTATAAAAACAAAGAATAACATAAGAGAAGATGATAGAAGGAAGAAACAAAGAATAACATAAAGAAAGACAGAAAGAGAAATTGATAGAATGCTTAAAACAAAGAATTACATAAGAAAAGGTGATAGAAGGAAAAAACAAAGAATAACATAAGTATAGAAGGAAGAAACAAAGAATAACATAAGGAAAGACAGAAAGAGCAAAAGATAGAATGATAAAAACAAAGAATAACATAAGAAAAGGTGATAGAAGGAAAAAAATCAAAGAATAACATAAGAATAAAAGGAAGAAACAAAGAATAACATAAGGAAAGACAGAAAGAGAAAATGATAGAAGGAAAAACAAGGAATAACATAACGGAACAGGCCACGATGGTATAGTGAACACAAATTGCATGCAAAGCGGGCGCGCGGTTTTTCCCAAACCGGAAGAGGCTTCGTCATACAATCATGATTGAGAACTCCGTCCGTTCAATCGAATTTTAGCGACCGTGATTCTTTTGAATCATGATACAAAACGCATCTTTTTCAGCGTTTCATGTTTGTGTTTTCAAACACGTTTATTTTTACGACCGACGAAAAAATCGCTTGAACGCATTGCGTTTTAAACTAAACGTCTTTAGAAACCGTGATTCTAGGGTGAAAAAGTGTCGATTAAACGCACCCCTAGATAATGGCATACATTCTCAGATTGTATTGAACATTAATTTGCGAGTGTTTATTTTGCGTGACTGCTAAATCATATGTGTGCTACTATGCTAATCAGCTAGGGAACCTACGTCCTTAAATCATAATTGACAGTAATGAGGATTAATGCCTCAAAAAAAGGCACTAATATAGCTGATCGACACGATTTTTATCCTGGGGCCTCACAGTAACGAGGCCATTGCTTAGCCCCTGAATTATGACTGTACGCAGTGTTTGCTAGGGTACGCGGCCCCTTCCACAAATCCCCCAAAACGAAGAAAATGCAATAAATTGTCAAAAATTCATTGTATTTTCCCCCGGCCCCCAACAGGAAAAATTCCTCTGTGTGGCCATGCCTTGAACCATAATGCATGGCCCTACAGAGGAATTTTTCCTGTTGGGGGCCGGGGGAAAATGCAATGAATTTTTGACAATTTATTGCATTTTCTTCGTTTTGGGGGATTTGTGGAAGGGGCCGCGTACCCTAGCAAACACTGCGTACAGTCATGATTCAGGGGCTAAGCAATGGCCTCGTTACTGTGAGGCCCCAGGATAAAAATCGTGTCGATCAGCTATATTAGTGCCTTTTTTTGAGGCATTAATCCTCATTACTGTCAATTATGACTTAAGGACGTAGGTCCCTTAGCTGGTTAGCATAGTAGCACACATATGGTTTAGCAGTCACGCAAAACAAACACTCGCAAATTAATATTCAATAAAATCTGAGAATGTATGCCATTATCTAGATCTATTAGAAATAAATAATTCTTTAAAATCCTTCCCTAAAGTGAGGTAAAAATAAATATTCCACCATTATGACAAACAGTGTATTATATATGCTTGTGTATTCATCTATATATTTTGTTTTTGCTGCTGTTTTATTCTTACCAAACAGGGCCTCATGGAAGACCACCAAATTGGTGATATGTGCCACCCTGTACAAATATCAGAAATAAATAAAATTATAATTAGACCCAGTCAGTATAGCGAGTCTAGGGATCATTGGCGTCTGGGGCAAATAATGAAATAATGCCCCCTGGACCGCCAAATCGTATTTACGCTTCTTTACAAGAGAGGGAGCAGATCGACCGAGCTGTAAATATTTGGTATATTTAACTCTAAAAATGCAACTGTTATTATATTTACTACATAATTTGCAAGGAAATCAAGCAGTAGATCTTCAAATATTGAACACTGATGAAAATTGTTTTCTATTGACCTTTCCCTCAAAATGGGGAACGAAATTAACAAAAACCCAGGGTACTTATTCAGGTAAGGGCAAAGCAAAGCTCTCCGAAATTTCTAGGAAAGGTCACTGCTCTTTAATATGAATGTTACTATTACCTCATGGAATGTCATATTTGTTTATATATTTCATTTACTGAAATATATTTATGGAGGATAGAAACATGATCAGTAAAGCAGTTTTCCATTATGGTCCTGATTAAGAACATACACCAATGCAACAAAATCAAATAGATCCAAAAAAAAAGGAGGGAAAGAAGTAGAAGACGAACAGAAAAAAGAAAAAGAAGTAGAAGAGTGAGGAGAGGGAAGATTTCTTTTTTGAAAACAAATGTTTGTGCATGTGGATATACATAAAGGATTTTTCAATGAATATTTTCATCAAATTTAGGGGAATGAAATGTTTTGATTCTGACATGATTTGATCGGATTTCATAGATCGTCCACCAATCACCATCAGAGAAGATGAATCTTATGCCATCTCAAATTTGGAACTGCATGAACGGGGATATCACGTCTTCCTTTTACAAACCAACTCATCATATGGATTCCACATCAAGTTCCAACATATCTGTCTTGACTGTTGTGGTATGCGTGTTCAGATCGGGACTGGGATCGACCCAACCGATGACGGGTCCATAGTAAGGGCTCTGGAGGATTACACAAATTATGTTGATGATGTTTACGTAAGAACGAGTCACATGTGGCTGGTCATGACAGGTGGGAAATACTTAAATGTTGGTCATGTCGATATCATTGTCACTGCAATTCTTGTTTCTGGTGAGTATAGCAATTACACTAATAGCAATAGCTAATTACACTTTAGTTTACATTTTTATTTCAGTCTATATTACATCACTTCATGTGAAATATCATGCCTGATAAAAAAAAATTATACATCAGGGAGCATAACACAAAATCTGAAGTTGAATATTTTGAAATCTAGTAGAGAGTAGGGCTTATATAAAAAGATTTAATAAAGAGAAAATAGAATGCACTCTTTTCTTAATGAAGACAAATTCATGAAAACACAAAAGCAAGAAAAAGAAAAGAAGTCAATGCATAAGTATCAATTTTTTGAGAAAGCGTGAACAGATGTTAACCATGTGAGATGAATTATTCAAGATAGATTGGCATTTAAGGTGTACCAATTACCTAAAGAAAATATGTATGCATTGCTATAATGTAGAAAGTCAACCTCAATTTTTGTTAATCTGGAATTCCATCGGCTATCGGATAGTACGTATATGAAGAACAAGAGATAACATCAAATCCCAAGTCGGACTTGGGTTCTATGCTGGCCCTTTTCTATGTTAATTGAGAGAGCGTTTAAACTTGCAATTTCTCTTTACAAAAGTAATATTCGAAGCTTATAAATTGGATATAGTGTAGCAACATGGGACCCCTAACAACCGGAGCAAATCACATTTGGTGGTTGGTACACTTGAAATAGGATAAAGAGAGTCCGTATTTAATAATTAAGTGTGTCGGCAGTTCCTTCCAAAGTGACTATATTATGGGCGAAAGCTGTGCCATTACATGGAAGGTGATAATAACGAATTTGTCTGGTTAGATAGGAGTACATTAGAGTAATTAATGACGAAAATAGAAGAAACGGAGCTCACGTTAGTGAGGACATTAATGCCTAGTAAAAACTAATATTTGTAGAGAGAATTATTCCGTTTTTCGCACTTTGCAATGCCTCCATACCTACCTAATGAATATTTGGCCGTATTTTGAGTATGATTAACATTCATTACGACAGGTTGGACTGTGTTAATAGTATGCGATTTACGATGATTTAGCATACAATACACCATAGATTATATCTGCAGTTTCTATTTCCTTTTTCATTCGGAAGATGAATGTCTCTCAACACCATGTCGAAACGGAGGGACCTGTCGTCATCTTGCTGACAACGGCTACCGATGTGATTGCATTGAGCCATTTATTGGGCAGAACTGTGAAATCGGTATGTGTAATCTTAGTAATAATAATGATATTAGGGTAAACTTATAGAGCGCACACACCGTCAGGGACACTCACGGAGCTAGATCATGGCAATTAAGGGACTTTGAAAATATGCCTACTCAGTAAGAATTTCTTAAACGGGGTTGATAGATAGAGTAATCTTGCGTTCCAATTTCATAATGGATAATTAAATCATTTACCTAACATTCCAATCTAACAATGCAAATTACCGGGAGGAAAGAATAAGTGTTCACAGTGTTGGAGATTTAAGGAGATAAGAGGCATATCTACAACCTGCCTAGTCCATCGAAAATGCCCGGCCTACCATGAACTTTTAAATTGAAATGTGATGAGTTTTCGATCAATTTCGGATTCCGCACTTTCGTGTAGTCCTTTATATTCATACCCCTGCGCAGTGCTTTTCAGAATAATTTTAAGCAACATGCAATTAGTCGTTATCATTTCAATAATTTAGAAATCTCGCAATACATAAGTATTCTTATGTTCTACGGAATCAACAAACTAATGTAACTTCTAGAGTGTAGACAATATCGTTTACACAGTTAGAACGGTGTTTAAAATATCACTGTTTAAAAGAATGTTGTTTAAAAACGTAAACAACGTTGTTCAAAATCGAAAAATCAGTGCTCAATTGGCTTAAACAACTATCTATTAAAAAACAAAAAGATTTAATTAAACAGAGTTGTTTAAAAAGTCCCGGTGAAAATCACGTGATAGATTTAACCAATCATGATTTCGCGTCGTTGATATTTTCTCGATACGCGATTGCAATTTGCCCGCACACATGCGATATGCACAAAGTACGTACATAGTACATGCATGCGCAAGCATGCAGTGCTAGTGTGCAGTTCAAGTGCTAGTACAATGCAGTGCAGACGAAAATGGCGGAACAAGGGCAAGGCGACGACTTGGTTCTTCTCGGCTTCGCCGATGGGGTTTAGGTGAAGTTATAGAGACAAATAATAATGATGTCTGTCACTGTTAAATGAATATGATGAACAAATGTTGAAGTAAATTGGCAACAAGCTCTACATGTTACAGTGTTATCGTCGTGATTATTGCAGGAGTACGTGGTTCCAGTAGGTCATTTCACAAATTCAAACAACCAGATAATAACCATTAAACAGTTCTGTTTAAAATTTAAGCAACTCCTTTTAAACAACCCAGTTGTGCAGTAATATTGAATAAACAACAGTTGCTTAGTAATTTAAACATTATTGTTTAACATTTACACAACTTGCTTTAAACAACCGAGTTGTGCAATTTTATTACTAAACAACTGTTGTTTAAAAGTTTTTCTAATTTTTAAACAACTAAGTGTTCAAAACTTAAACAACCTTAAGTTGTTTAATTTTTAAACAACAGTTGAGCGATTCACCGGTTAACTTGTGGTTGTTTAAAATTTTAAACAACTTGTTTAATTTTTTTCTAACAGTGTACAGAGATATAGTATGTCTATTGCTAAACTTTAAATTCAAATAGAATGGACGACCACGTGAAGCTCAAGAATTATACCCACAATTTTATTTCCATTTCCCACTCATTACATTGTTACCTTGTCTGTGTTCAGAAAACGAATGTCTCGCAACACCCTGTCTAAATGGAGGTACTTGTCAGCTAACTGAAATCGGTTACCGATGTGAATGCATTGATCCATTCATCGGGCAGAACTGTGACATAGGTAAGCGGTACAGGTAAAGCGAATCGGGATTTAGGAAGCTTTTTACACAATAAAGAGACACGCATACTGATATGTAAAAATTGTGTATATATATATGTAAGGCTCATGTATTATGTAATTCACAAAGAAACACGACAATCTGAAACTTGAGGCTAATAGTTGATATGTCACATTTTCCTATTGTTATTATCATTCTATTTTTTTCATATGTAAGCTTGATTAGCAGCTCGACAGCTCTACAGACTTTTAATGACGTCATATCTCACTGTGGGGGCAAGGGGGAGCCAGCGAAATGCGTTGGTATTTTGGTTATATAGCATTTCCCGAAGGTACAAAACTCTGATAATGAAAAGGGTGCATAATTCTGAAAATTATGTATGATTCGTTATTACAAAAATGAAACAGGGTTCGTAATTCCGAAAATAAAATAGGGTTCATAATTCCAAAAAAATAACAGGGTTTATATTTTTACAAAGATACAGTATGTCTATTGCTCAACTTTGAATCCAAATAGAATGGACGACCACGTGAAGCTCTAGAATTATACGCACAATTTTATTTCCATTTCCCACTCATTACATTGCTCCCTTGTCTGTGTTCAGAAAACGAATGTCTCGCAACACCCTGTCTAAATGGAGGTACTTGTCAGCAAACTGAAATCGGTTACCTGTGTATTTGCTTGGGTCCATTCATCGGCCAGAACTGTGAAATAGGTAAGCGGTACAGGTAAAGCGAATTGGGATTTTGGAAGCATTTTCCCCAATACGGAAACACGCATACTGATATATATAAATTGTGTATGTATGTATGTAACGGTCATGTATGTATATATACATATGCAATTCGCAAGCAAACACGAAAATCTTAATCTTGAGGCTAATAGTTAATATGTCACATTTTACTATTTGTATTATCATTCTATTTTTTTCTTCAAATGTAAGCTTGATTAGCAGCTCTACAGACCTTTGATGTCGTCACATCTCACTGTGGGGACAAGGGGGAGCCAGCGAAATGCGTTGGTATTTTGGTTATATAGCATTTTCCCGAAGGTAAAAAACTCTGATAATGAAAACGGTGAATAATTCTGAAAATTATATAGGATTCGTCATTCAAGCAAATGAAACAGGGTTCGTAATTTCGAAAATAAAATAGGTTTTCTTAATTAAAAAAAAACAACAGGGTTTATATTTTACAAAGGTACAGTATGTCTATTGCTCAAATTTAAATTCAAATAGAATGGACGACCATGTGAAGCTCTATAATTATACCCACAATTTTATTTCAATTTCCCACTCATTACATTGTTCCCTTGTCTGTGTTCAGAAAACGAATGTCTCGCAACACCCTGTCTAAATGGAGGTACTTGTCAGCTAACTGCAATCGGTTACCGATGTGAATGCATTGATCCATTCATCGGGCAGAACTGTGACATAGGTAAGCGGTACATGTAAAGCGAATCGGGATTTAGGAAGCTTTTTTCACAATAAAGAGACACGCATACTGATATGTAAAAATTATGAATATATATATATATAAGGCTCATGTATGGATATATACATATGTAATTCACAAACAAACACGACAATCTTAAACTTGAGGCTAATAGTTGATATGTCACATTTTCCTATTGTTATTATCATTCTATTTTTTTCATATGTTAGCTTGATTAGCAGCTCGACAGCTCTACAGACTTTTAATGACGTCATATCTCACTGTGGGGGCAAGGGGGAGCCAGCGAAATGCGTTGGTATTTTGGTTATATAGCATTTCCCGAAGGTACAAAACTCTGATAATGAAAAGGGTGCAGAATTATGAACATTATGTAGGATTCGTCATTACAAAAAATAAAACAGGGTTCGTAATTCCGAAAATAAAATAGGGTTCATAATTCCAAAAAAATAACAGGGTTTATATTTTTACAAAGATACAGTATGTCTATTGCTCAACTTTGAATCCAAATAGAATGGACGACCACGTGAAGCTCTAGAATTATACGCACAATTTTATTTCCATTTCCCACTCATTACATTGCTCCCTTGTCTGTGTTCAGAAAACGAATGTCTCGCAACACCCTGTCTAAATGGAGGTACTTGTCAGCAAACTGAAATCGGTTACCAGTGTATTTGCTTGGGTCCATTCATCGGCCAGAACTGTGAAATAGGTAAGCGGTACAGGTAAAGCGAATTGGGACTTTGGAAGCATTTTCCCCAATACGGAAACACGCATACTGATATATATAAATTGTGTATGTATGTAACGGCCATGTATGTTTATATACATATGCAATTCGCAAGCAAACACGAATATCTTAATCTTGAGGCTAATAGTTAATATGTCACATTTTCCTATTGTTATTATCATACTATTTTTTTCTTCAAATGTAAGCTTGATTAGCAGCTCTACAGCTCTACAGACCTTTGATGTCGTCACATCTCACTGTGGGGACAAGGGGGAGTTAGCGAAATGCGTTGGTATTTTGGTTATATAGCATTTTCCCGAAGGTAAAAAACTCTGATAATGAAAACGGTGAATAATTCTGAAAATTATATAGGATTCGTCATTCAAGCAAATGAAACGGTTCGTAATTCCGAAAATAAAATAGGTTTTCTTAATTAAAAAAAAACAACAGGGTTTATATTTTACAAAGCTACAGTATGTCTATTGCTCAAATTTAAATTCAAATAGAATGGACGACCATGTGAAGCTCTAGAATTATACCCACAATTTTATTTCAATTTCCCACTCATTACATTGTTCCCTTGTCTGTGTTCAGAAAACGAATGTCTCGCAACACCCTGTCTAAATGGAGGTACTTGTCAGCTAACTGAAATCGGTTACCGATGTGAATGCATTGATACATTCATCGGGCAGAACTGTGACATAGGTAAGCGGTACAGGTAAAGCGAATTGGGATTTAGGAAGCTTTTTTCACAATAAAGAGACACGCATACTGATATGTAAAAATTATATATATATATATATATATATATATATAAGGCTCATGTACGGATATATACATATGTAATTCAACACGACAATCTTAAACTTGAGGCTAATAGTTGATATGTCACATTTTCCTATTGTTATTATCATTCTATTTCTTTTCAAATGTAAGCAAGTTCAAGTTCAAGTTTATTTTCCACATGTTCATAAAAAACAACAAGTATACATACATGTTCAGACATATAAAAAATACAGTATTAACAAACAATAATATTAAGAGAAACAAATAGCGAACAAAATCTAAAAACAACTAAATACATGTATATAAAAAACATGTGGGGGGACCAACAAAGGCCAGGGGCCTGTCGAGGCTAGTCCCCAGAACAATATTAGATATTTTATATATAAAAACAAACCAAAAACAAAAACAAACCAAAAGCCCACAAACAAAAGCGACGTACAGTACATGATAAAACAAAATTAAGTTGGTAAATTAGACAGGCAAACAAAAAATTATATTGTACCACTATAAGTTTGTGAATTGTTTTTATGTAAAATATACAGTTTAAATTTACGTTTAAAATTAGAAAGTGTCGGACTGTTCTTAATCTCTACTGGTATTGAATTCCAGGATTTTACACCAGTGTAAGAAATTGTTGTTTGAGAGAAACTATATTTATATAACGGTAATCTTAAGTGATTTGAATTTCTGGTACTATGGCTATGAATTGTACAATTTGAAGTGAAATAATTATTAAAACTATCTGGTAAAATGTTCTTAAAAAAGGAGTACATACAAATTGCAATTTGCAAACTACACATTTGATCCACTTTTAAAATACTCAGCTGCTGAAATAAAGGGGTTGTGTGGGCAAGAGGTTGTGAATTGCAAATAACACGTATTGCACGTTTCTGGAGTACTCCAATTCTATTTCTAAGATACAGTGCACTGTTACCCCATACAATATTGCAATATGATAAATAAGGTAAAATCATTGTGTAATACAGAGTTAAAAGAATCCTCATAGGAACAACACTTTTTAATCTATTCATTACCCCTACGGCTTGAGAAATTTTTGCACAAATGTCATCGATATGTAATTTCCATGTTATTTTATCATCAATTGTAACTCCTAAAAATTTTGTTTGTTTAACTTGTTGTATTAAGCAATCTCCAATAAATATTTGTATTAAGTCTTCATTAATGAACTTATTCTTAGGTTTGAATATCATGTAACAAGTTTTATCAATATTTACAGCCAATCGATTAGCAGAGAACCACTTAGTAACATTTTTCATTTCTACGTTCAATACATTATTAACTTCTGCTACATCATTACCTGAAGTAAAGAGACTTGTGTCATCGGCAAAGATAATTGAGTATAATACATCACTAATAAATTGAAGATCATTTATAAACAATAGAAATAATAGGGGCCCCAAAACGGATCCCTGGGGCACACCAACAGATATATTACATAAATCAGATTTGTGGTTGTCTATAAATGTATATTGTTTACGATCACTGACATAACTCCGAAACCATTTTAAGGGTGTACCTCTTATACCATAGCGTTCCATTTTGTTTAAAAGTATTTCGTGATTAATGCTGTCGAATGCTTTCGATAAATCTAAAAATATACCAATAAGAAATTTCTTTTCCTCGAATACTTGAGATATTTTGTTAGTTAATTCTACAAGAGCCATATATGTCGAATAACCTTTTCTGAATCCAAACTGTCTTTTGTATAAAATCTGATTTTGATCAATATATGAAATAAGTCTCTTATAAACAAGTTTTTCGAAAGTCTTGGAAAAAATTGATAAAAGCGAAATTGGTCTATAATTAGATAATTGGGCTCGATCCCCCTTTTTAAAAACTGGAATAACTTTAGCAATCTTAAGTCTATGAGGAAACACTCCTTGATCTAAAGAGAGATTAAAAATATTGCACAATGGTTTTAAAACAAAACAGATAGATTTTTTAAAAACTTTTGTATTAATGTCGTCGTCACCTGGACTTGCATTATCCTTAATTTTTTTTACAATATCTAAAATTTCTGCAAATGTTATGGATTCACAGAACATTGATTGAGAGTAATTTACATTATTTAAAAAACTGTTAAAATCGACATTCAAATTCGGCAAGTTATCAGCAATTTTAGTGCCAACAGTACCAAAATATTCATTGAAACAATTAACAATTACATTTTTATCATCAGTTGATTCACCATTATACAATATAGTTTGACATTGTTTCTTGCCATTAGATTTCTTCAAAACATCATTTATAGCTTTCCAGGTCCTATGGATATTTCCTTTACAACTATTAAATTTATTATTATAATAATCACGTTTACATTTTCGTATTTCATCGTTTACAACATTTCTATAACATTTAAATTTAGCTTCCCTATGAGGAGTAGGATTAGTTATAAACCTATGATACAATTTATATTTTTTTTTGCATTTTTTCTTCAAAGATGCATTAAACCATGGTTTATCACTTTTTTTTCTTTTTTGCACAGTTTTTTTCAATGGAAAACATGCATTATAAAGTAAAATATATTGATCAAGAAATGTACTAAATTTCTGATCAACATCATTTGATTTATAAACTTCTTCCCAATTTTGATTACGTAAAAGTATACAAAATCTTACAATGGAATCATCGTCAATCTTACGTTTAAATGTTACATAACTTATTATTTCATTCACAAAATCGCAATCAATGATTAAAAAAATTGGTAAGTGATCGCTGACATCAGAAACAAGTATACCTGACTTAATAACATTATCAGATTCGTTTGTAAATATATTGTCGAGGAGGGTTGCAGAGTGAGGTGTAATTCTGGTTGGTTTTGATATCACAGGTAAAAAAGAGTATGACGTAAATAAATCAACAAAAGTACTGACAGATGGACTTGAAGAAAGTAGGTCAACATTAAAATCACCAAGAAAGTAACATTCTTTCTTCTCATTCAATATTTTATGCATTATTAGTTCAACACCTTCCAAAAATGTTGATAATGGTTTACTTGGAGGTCTATATACTACAATAATAACAACATTGTTATTATGACAATAAATTTCAGCACAAATCGTTTCTACACAGTCATTCAATATCTCTAAGTCTTCTCGTCTTTTAAATTTTAAACAATTGTTAAGATAAATACCTACTCCTCCACCACACTTGTTTTGACGGTTGTTTGTAATAAAAATATAATTTGGCAATTCTAAAAGGGGTGTATCTGTATTGGTTAACCATGTTTCTGTTAATCCAATGAGTGAAAATGTATGTGTAAAACATTTCAAAAAATTACTCATATTTTCGAAATTTCTCTTCAAACTTCTACAATTAAAATGTGCGATAGAAAACATACCATTTCCATCACAAGAATTAACATAATCATCAAATTCATTAGGTAAAAAATATTTAGATTCAAACTGTAAATATCCCAGAGAAGTATTATCCCTTGTATTATTCAGTTGACGATATAAGGATACAGATATTTTGGCACATATGTATAAGTTTGATACTTTTGGTAATTATTTGCCTGTTACATATAAAATAAACATTTACAACTGACATTACAAAAACACACAAATGTAACAATAATGAGTAAAAAATGAAGGGTTATAAAGAGATAACTAAATAATTAATTAATTTAGCTAAAACTGTTTGATAAAGAAAGAATAAATTTAAAAAATACAATAGTAAAACTTAGGTTATAAAAAGACATGATCAGGGACGTGTATTGAGGGTGCAATTAACTCTATTTGAATCACTATGCTTTCAGTTCGCTTTGGACAGGATGTCGAGATCATGGGTACAAGTGATAAGTTTTCGTACCTCCTTGCCATCGGTGGCCTTGACGAGGGCAAAGATTCGCCCATCACTAGTCCAAGAAGCCAGAACATCCTTGCACTTGAATGTTTTTGTGTAGAGTTCTTGGTTTTTTGTAGTTAAGTCCTCCTGGATTGTTGTTTTCGTACCGTTAAGTTTGCGTCGTGCTCTGATGAATTCACTTCTCTTCTTGTAGGATGTGAATTTTATGATGATGGGTCTAGGGCGACCTGCGTTGGGCTTCTTCGCTCCTGTTCGATGCGAGCGGTCGATGTCGTCCTGGGTCAACGTCACTCCCATCTTATTTGTAGCAAGATCACAAACAATGTTGTCAGTGTTTTCTCCAGGAGATTCTTTAATTCCGAACACGCGTAGACAGGACCGTCGAGAGTACTGCTCTAGCTGATTGGTTGCCACCTCCAAGTTGTGGATCTTATCATGATGGGTATCAATCGATTTCTGTAGCTTGGAAAGTTCTTGCTTCTTCGCTTCCACCTTCACCTCGATGTCATGAAGTCTGCCTTCATTCCGATCAATAAAGTCTTGAAGCTTGGTAAAAGACTTGTTCACAATATCTGTTGCGATTTTTGTTGCCAGATTCTCTATTTTCGCGATGAAAGAATCACTATCAAAAAGGTCCTGAACAGCTTCAGCAATTGTCTGCGATTTGGTTTTCACCATTGTGGTAGGCCTATGTCTCCAATGTCAATTGAATAAAGGAACGCGTTACGTGGCAAACGGGCTTTGTCACGTAAGGGAACAAAAGGATTGTCAAAGAATTCAGAGAATTCAGAGAAAGAACAATGAATGAATAGAGCAGTTCGCGGGAGAAACACAGTAGACGATCAGTTTATGCAGACACCAAAATGAAGCTGTGTGACCACAGTATAAATAGCAACGCTCAATCGACACGAAGAAGCAAAATGTTTTGGCAAAATTACAGATTCAAATGAGATAAAAATGTTCGATATTGTCCCCTGTCATAACTATACCTTGATTATGTCAGTTTTTGTAGTGTATCCACATAAAAAAAGTCCACGGAACAGGGTTAAAAGGAACAAACAAAATATGAGCATAGTAAGTCCGTGCGTGGTTCCATGGTTAGCTATATATCTAATAATAGCTTGATTAGCAGCTCTACAGACTTTTGATGACGTCACATCTCACCGTGGGGGCAAGTGGGCGCCAGCGAAATGCGTTGGTATTTTGGTTACATAGCATTTTCCCGAAAGTACAAAACTCTGATAATGAAAAGGGTGAATAATTCTGAAAATTAGATAGGATTCGTCATTCAAAAAAATGAAACAGGGTTCGTAATTCCAAAAATAAAATAGGGTTCATAATTCAAAAAAAATAACAGGGTTTATATTTATGAGGGTTCATAAGTCCGAAAATGTGATAGAACCCTGTCTCGTTTGGAATTACGAGCCTTCGGAATATTGAAAAACTGCAAATATTCAGTGCTAAGTTCTATGCTACTACAATTTTATTTGAACTAACCTTTCACAGAAAACATCGATCCTTGCACCCAACAAAACCTGTGTGCCAATGGTGTCTGCAGTCCAATCGGACAAGGACAGTACGAGTGTGAATGCCAAGATCATTATGAGGGGATCCATTGTGATGAACCAACTCGTAAGTCATATGTTTGGATTTACTTATGTCTTTGAAATATTATATTACGTTGTGCAAATCCATGATTCACATCGTTTCGTAAGATGGGTGAATTGGAACTAAAATTTGGAAAGTGTTTTGACTCAATGTTTTACCCCAGAAATGATGAACCACCTTTCCATTTCTAGATAAGTAAATCAAATGTCTTTTCACCATCTATGGTTATGAAATAAAATGTCAAAACACTTTCCTTCTTGTTAGGGTGAGGGGGAGCTTATTCATTTGTTGTCGCCATTCATTAAATACATTTGTCACTATTTATGTCAGGAATTTATTCCTTGAATGGTTTAAGACCCGTGTGGCAAGTGTAGGGCTCATAATACTTTTTGTTGGTGCCTTGAGCATCACCCGGGTACTTACGTATATATACATTTAGCTGTTATTATCCTTATTATTATGTTATTATAATGAGTAGCAGGTAAAGTAGAAGTAGTAGTAGTAGTAGTAGTAGAATTAGTAGTAATAGTAATAGTTGTAGTGGTAGTAGTAGTAGTAGTAGTAGTAGCAGTAGTAGTAGTAGTAGAATATTCGTAGTATTTATTATGTTTATCAATATTATCAATATTATTATTATTATTAATAATATTGTTATTATTCATTTTATTATTACCATTATTTATATCATAATTATTTGTATCGTTTTTGTTAAGTTGTTTGTATTCCTCTTCTTCTCCTACTTATTCTTCTTCTCATTATTATTATTAATGTTATTATTTCTATTATTGTTATCATTTTCATCATCATTATTGACAGTCCCTTTGGAGATTTCTGTCCATCCATCAAGCCAGATAGTCAACATCAATGCCAACGTGGAGCTGACATGTGGTTTCAACAATGCCAAGCGATACTACTGGTACAAAGATGATGTCCTTTTACCCAACAGAGAAAATCAGAATCCTTTGATAATCCTGTCTGTCGCGCCCAGTGACATCGGGTATTACTTTTGTCGAGGCTCAGGGAGAAATGGAGAAACTTTAGACACGATGCGAGCATCTGTATATGTCAAAGGTAAAGACTTTGAATAAGGCCAACCATAGACAAATAACAAAACTTAGGGAATGTGTCTAGCCTATATCATGCTTTCATGACGGCCCTCGAAAAGCGTGGAATACACTTGTGATTGCGAGAAATTTAATGCGGTATAAATGGAGCTAGCAGGCCTACCGTATTAAAGACTGACATATCCTCAATATTAAACCAATGTATTATAGGCCTGTGTAAATTTGTCTTTGTCCCTAAACTTTGCAAAAAATGAGTGAATTATTAATTCAAAATTCATTTATATTGATTATATATCAGATAAACGTAATCAGCATTTGTCATGAAACTTCAGATGAACAAAATATATATACAGAAAATGCATTATTTGCATGCAATTATGTTTTGAATATATACATTTTCTTATGCTTTACGTGAAAATGTTACATTTATACAAATATAACGATCCCAATTGAGACATACAATGACGTATTAAATTACACATGATTTTACAAGGAAAAGTATGTGAAAAGTAATGGATTAAAATTTCTCATATACATGTACTGATTTAACATACAAACTTGGATATTAAGACTTTTTCTGAAAGCTGTTTGTAAGTTACTTGTATTTGTTTTGTATCAGCCCTCTTAAAGGAAATTGTACTCTGCATCACTGCCGCCCCACTAGTTTCACTGTATAATTATCATAAGCAGAATTAAAGGGTAACACAAGGTTTAAATCATAACATGATACTCTCAGTGGAGGATCAAAGATTCTTAAACGAGAAAGGGGGGGCACAAGAAAATTATGTAACAAGCTACAGAAAATTCAACGGGTTTTTGATGTTCAGTTTTACCTAAAACCTGCTCCGACGAGGCTCCCCTCCCTCCCCCTCAGTCTTCTGTCATTTTCTACCTTATTTTACCCTCTTCGCCGGGGGGTGTCATGTCCCCCTGTTCCCTCTTCTGAATCTACCTCTGATTCTTGTTTTATATGTTTGCATTTTCAGATCTGACAAATATTCTAGTTTTGAATGCTAGATTTGCAATTTCATTCCGCGACGAGCTTCATGACAAAACTTCCAAACTCTTTAGAGACACGGCATTCAACATAAGCACCTATGTAAGTATATTCTAAAATTATTTGATGCATATCTGCAAGAACTATCCCATTCTTGTGATATTCTGCAAGGCAATGCCTAATATTGTTTTGGGTTTAAACCGTACAGTGGAATTGATTTTTTTGTTTAATGCAAGTACATTTTGAAACAAGTTTCCTAGCAGGATTTGGAAAGGATGATAGCACGTTCATGTAGCAGGAACAGTTTGAGCTTCTCCCACTCATGCATGACTAGCAACTTTGAAACGAGGTTCGTATTTCAACCAAACATGAGTCAGTGATGCTTCATTAAACGACATTCATGTAATTTGGTCAGAGATGCGCGAGACACATCTAGTTTTACCATAAGTTTAACTCAGGAATGTGATTCTTTCAAAATATTACATACAGAGGGTTTTCGGTTATGACGTATACTTTAAGAAGTTACAGGAGGATATGAGTCTTAAAAAAGGAAATATCTAATATACGTTTTACCTTTTCTGTTTGTTGTTTTTGTACCTGTGTAAAGGTGGAGCAAGGCCTCCGAACTAGTACTGGATTGGAGAGCCTATATGTAGCATGCAGAGCCCTAGGACCAGGAAGCGTCAAAGCTGACATGAATTTCTACATCGAGAGGACCAATATGACGGCACTGGAGACACAAAATCTTATCGGTCTTTCTCTTGAGAGTCTAGCCAATGAATCGAATGGTTTTCTCGATCACAACTCCATTTCAATTCAAGATAGCGGTATCGAGTTCAGTCATATATATGTAGTATGTTTTTAAGGACGTGTGATAGAGAGATGGCGGGTTGGGGACGCGAAAAGCTAGGGGTCATAACGTATTTTGTTCGCATTTGTGTTATTACTCATTGCAAGCATTTCTTTTGCATGGACCTTTAAAATAGAGGGGGTAGAGCAGCTGCTATGCTGGATACGCCACGGAACGGGTCGTCTGGCATTGGTACGCTAGATAATTTGAAACGCAAGATTTATTAAACATACATGTGCGTGTGTACAAACGGGTCATTAATAGTTTTCGCGGCTTTGAGGCTCTTTATTTGATAGAGCACTCCTTCATTCAGTGTCTCTGCATTGAATTCATTTTAAAAAAACGGGGGAGGTAACAGAGTATCATTCTTGTTTATAATTATCAAATTCTCTGTATTGAACGGAATCCTCAACGTGCAGAAACGTGCGACTTGTTATGGCCAAGAAGGCGAGAGGGCGAGTGCTTAAAGCCGCCAAGTCCCCATGCTTAATACGTGAAGACACGAAGGCTAGTAGCTAAAACTAGCTAAGGCACATTGTTTAAGTCGAGAAGGCGACAAGTCTAAAGCAGGGCTCCCACTTAGCCGAGTTGGAGCCTCGAGTTGTGGCGAGCTGGCGCGATCTTATGGCAAGCCGTTTTATCATTAAAACATATTTCTTGATATCAAGAAATAATTTTACGTTGTA
Organism: Strongylocentrotus droebachiensis; assembly: GCA_035222895.1. Taxonomy (NCBI): domain Eukaryota; kingdom Metazoa; phylum Echinodermata; class Echinoidea; order Camarodonta; family Strongylocentrotidae; genus Strongylocentrotus; species Strongylocentrotus droebachiensis. The sequence goes on along the minus strand of JAVYIG010001940.1, from coordinate 47,053 downwards.
GAGCAATGGTAATTCTTTATATCAAGAATTGAATTCGTGATATCAAGAATTCGATTTCGTGATATCAAGAAATATGTTTTAATGATTAAACTGCTTGCCATAAGATCGCGCCAGCTCGCCAAAACTCGTGGCTCCAACTCGGCTAAGTGGGAGCCCTGCTTTAATCATGGTGCCTCGGCGAGTTAAGCAAGTTGCCTTCTCGCTGCACGTTTAAGCATCCTCAACATTGGGCACCCCTTGGTGAAAAATAAAATTTCACAAATCTCAGCAATCATTTTATTGTAGATAAACAAACAAACATTGAATTTAATTTCGATCACGCCTTCTTTCTTTTAAATGCTTTGTTATTCTTTCTTTTTGTGAAGCTATTTGCCAGAATATCTCATGGATTTCTTCTCGGTTTGAAAGAGTCGAATTTCCGGTGGGTGAAAACGGAACTTGGGTAAATTCAACAGGAATGTGTCCATTCAACACTACTCAAGGTTAGTTTTCATTTTCTGTAATTTATTTTAATTCGAGAAGTAGACTGGAGATAAGGTTGTCAAGCACGACCAATATGACAATTTCCCCAAAGTTTTGTTCAGATATGTCGCGATAAACCGCCGCGAAAGAGCCACCACGGTTTCGTTTTAATGTAAAGTGTTAATGAATAGCAACTGCTTGCAACAAATGACTTGGGCGTATTAACTTATCTCTGTGTCAAAAGATATAGAAAGGTGAAGCGTATAACACTTGATGCCATCATTAAAAACAAATACCACCGCTGTTTTGCCTCGTCATATCTGAACAGGCCTTAAGGCTTGCAAAAAGGCTCAATATGTACCTAACATTTGATTCTGGAAATCGCTCTTCTTCTGTTCAGAAGATGGAAAATTGCTTAAAGGATGTTAGAACCTGGGCATTTCAGAATAAGCTTTCTCTTAATGACTCTAAAACCGAATTTCTTCATTTTCATTCCAAGTTTTGTTCTCATGTCCCACAAATCAGTTTACGAATTGGGCAGTCTGTAATTAAGCCATCCGTTATGGCCCGTAATCTTGGTGTTGTTATGGATTCTTCCCTTACTTTGTCTAAAAATGTTGATGCCATTTGTAAATCTGCTTTTGTAGCTATAAGGAAAATAGGGAAAATTCGTAGGTTTCTCGACCAGAATACAGCCCATCGTCTTATCCATGCTTTCGTCACATCTAGGCTAGATTGTTGCAATTCCCTTCTCTTTGGTCTTCCTGCAAAAATAACCTCAAAGCTCCAGCGTATCCAAAACACAGCAGCTCGTCTTGTTTCTTGTGTTCCTCGTACTTCTCACATTACCCCTGTTCTTCAAAAACTTCACTGGCTTCCTATCACTTCTCGCATTACCTACAAAATCCTCCTCCTTACTTTCAAGACTTATCATGGTTTTGCTCCTTCATATCTTTCTGAACTCCTTCCTCGATACACTCCTGTCCGGACTTTGCGATCTGCTTCTCAATCTCTCCTCTCTCGGTCTCACACTATTTCATACAAACAGTACGGTCAACGTTCTTTCGTTTATGCAGCTGCTTTTCTTTGGAACAATCTCCCCCTTCAAATTCGCAATGCTAGCTCTGTAAATTCTTTTAAAACAATGCTAAAAACACACCTCTTTAAGTCTTGTTCCTGAATAGCTCTTTTGACCTTTTGCCTTTTAATATATTTTGTGTAGATTACCGTAGGATACTATTAATTTAAGAACTATTTGTATTTTGGTTGTAAGTGATTTGTAATTATGTACATGTATTATTTTCATTTGCAAAGTTTAATGGTAATTTAAATTGATATAATTTGTAATGCAAATTCTGTTTCCTTTACTTATCAGCTATTTTCTTCTAAACCGCTTAGAGGCAATTTTGCAATTTGCGGTATACAAATATCTTATTATTATTATTATTAATATTACGAGCGACATTGAAGCTATATATCTATATAAAATGCAAATTCCGTTTACACCTTGGTGAAAGTTGAATAAAAAAAAGACTCATTTACTGGCAATATTATTTCCAGAACAGCCTAAAAATCATGATGGTCAATCGACTACCGAATCACGATGCGGGCTTTGAGGCTGAAAGCCCCTCTCTATTTTTGTTCAAGCCCCTAAACTGCTTGAATAAAGCTGATTTTGAGCGAGGCACACGTGGATTTAGAATGCAGGAACCCCAAGCCCCCTGCCCTCCGACCCAAATTAAATTTGTAGATTCGCCAATGTTGTTGGATGTGTTGAATATTCCAGAGTCATGAATTATTTGGAAACTCTCAATCATAGACAAAACTTATATGTCTCCTTTTTTCTTTGCATATGGTAATAACTGTTTGCCAGTGTTTTGTTGATATATATATATTTTTGTTTAATACCGAACAGCCACTGAACCCATTGGACGGGCTCTCTGTATCGGCGATGGTATTACCCAGAGTCAGTGGCAACCCATGGATAATTGCGGCCCATTTAGAAATGTCACAGATATTCTCACCGAAATTGCACAGGTTTTGTTTTATTTTCTTTACTAATTTGATCATTTTTGTAATACCTCTAAATAGTGTAACGCAATTGTGTTTAGTATATTCTAGGTACCGCTGAACCTTCGACCCGAAAAAGGGATTGATAGTTTTTTTGTTAACAGATAAATATAGAACGACTAATCATTTGGTAGATTTTACCCGATTTGGTTTATTATTTTTACCCAGGATTTTGTACAATTTTACACATTATAAATTTATGTTCCCTTCTTAATCAACTTTGTAGAGTTTATCCCTACTTTTCATTTGTAAACTATAAAATCATGGCTGACGGGTATTGAATAGCTCACGGTTCATCAATCCTACTGATTGTTTCAATGTCATTCCATTCACAATCGCTTTGGATAACGTTTACACAAGGTGGCAACAAATTCACTGACATATTCATTGACAGTGTTAGAATAAGAGCACTTGCAACAGGCCTACTTATTCATTTTTTAACTCTTGTTAAGGCATTAAAATCTGGAAAACACGTTGAAATAGTAAAATATTACCAAATGATTGCATATATAAGATGTTGGTCTGTTTAAGATCCTTCAACAACCTTAGTCGATTATAGCCGAGAAATGTCTTCGGGAATTATCTACCGGTTCATGAGTTGTGAAATATTGTGATATTATGTGACACTATTTTTCTTTTATAATAAAGGTGGTTTACGGAAAATGAACTAACATGTATCATTGCAATGTTATAAGTGAAACATATTCGCAACTTTTGTATTACCTTAATTAGGGAAAACAGATCACTTAAAATGTACATAAGATATTTTTCCCTCAAACTTTAGGTAATCGTAAGTGAAGAAAACGCAGGTGAAGTGAGCCAGCAAGTATCATCTGTTACTTCCAACATCGAAGATATCACATCAGATGACATCACGTTTGTGGCAGAGATAACATCAAACATTGTGCAGCAAAATCTTACTAGTGAAGAGGTATTTTTGCAAAATGCCAGACTAATCATATTGAACATCAAGTTGCGATGGATGATTAATTTTATCATGTTCCGATGATTATCGAAAGGGGAAAAGATTGGAGTTTCCCCTTCGATGAATGAATAACATTTTCATAGATGTGAAAGAGGTAAATCTCATAATCGGTTTTAACAATATTGAAAGCCTTGAAGCTAAACTTCTGTGAATGAATAATTTACTAGAGCCTTACCCTGTATCTGGCTTTTTGGGAAATTTTGAATTATAGTTTATTGGTTCTATTTCAGGTCAAAGTATGTCATTGTCCTTTCATATCGTTCTGACCCCTTGGCGGTTGCTCCTTGCAGAGATTGTGCACTAACTTCAAAATAACAGCTGTGTTAAGGCTGTCATGTTAGTATACACTATCGGCATCCAGTTTATCATAATCGGTTTTAACAATATTGAAAGCCTTGAAGCTAAACTTCTGTGAATGAATAATTTACTAGAGCCTTACCCTGTATCTGGCTTTTTTGGAAATTTTGAATTATAGTTTATTGGTTCTATTTCAGGTCAAAGTATGTCATTGTCCTTTCATATCGTTCTGACCCCTTGGCGGTTGCTCCTTGCAGAGATTGTGCACTAACTTCAAAATAACAGCTGTGTTAAGGCTGTCATGTTAGTATACACTATCGGCATCCAGTTTGATTTCCGAATTTTGGAAACCTTACCCTACTATAGTTTAAATAATCTCCATCTTTTGTGTTTAATTTGAAAGGTAACAGAGTATATTGCCAATATTGCGAGCAATATAGCTCAGGTAGAAACAGAGGTACTTGAAGCCGCAGAGGAAGAAGGTGGGGCAATAAGTAAATTTGTCCAGGCTTTTGAGGAACAAATCAGTCGCGTTGAGGTTGCCGATGGTGGGATGCTCAATATTCAGCAGCCAAATATAGCCGTACAGGTGATTTTAGTTCTATATTTTTGTCTTCGAACAAATAATTTGACTTTAACCAGGATACTAACAATACAATCATGTCCAAGTCTATGTTAAAATTTATGTAATGTTTGCATTGAGCTCAAATTAAAGAATCTGCATTATTCACACAAAACTTGAGAAGATTGAAAATATAAAATTGACAGGGTCCGATTTTTCATACGCCAATTCAAATAGACAAGTATTTAGATTAGTATTTAAACTCATCTGCTACTACGAATCTGTCAAGAGGGGATATTCCAGAGCAAAGGTTCCCTCCCCCATTTCCTATTCATAGCTTATAATAATAATAATGATACAAATAATAATGCTGATAATAACAATGATAATGATAACAGCAATATTAATTTTGATGCTGATGATGATAATAATAATTAAAATGTTGTAAGGTGCCGGATCCAATTTACATCGCGCAAGGCGCACTCCTGCATCCACATTATAAACAAAAGAAAAAAATGAAATAAGATAGATACACAAATGAAATAGGGAACGATTAAACATAAACCTATTCAAATTAAAACTTTTTGTTATAGATTATTTTTGAGCACCCCAACCAATCTGCTAAATGACGAGTATTTCGAGAGAGAGCATTCCACAGAGAAAGCCCTGCCTGAGCAATAGTTCCCTTCCCCTACTTATATTTAGCTTGAAGAACAAGTTATCCAGGGTGTCGAGAGCGTAAAGATCTAGAGAGAAAACTTGTACTGTGGGGCAGAGCCGTGTGCAAATCGAAATAAAATCAAATGAAATATTGAAGTTTTGATCCATATAACAGGTCCAGAGTGTACCTGCTGACGACGTAAGGCGTGGTCTTGTGCTTTCGCTAGCTGGATCGAGTCTTTCAGACCTGACCAAGTCCAATATTACTATCAATGCTCCGACCAAAGCTGACCGCGGTGACGTCATTGCTACCAGACCAGACATCATCGCTCAGGTCAGCATTCCACCTTCAGTTTCATCCGTCATTTCGTCCACGGCCCCACTCTCAGGATCGCCGTCGAATGGCAGTGGTGGATACGTCCGGATCAACTTCAATGTATTTTCAACTCCAGCCCTGTTCATTTCTAAATCATTGCGCAGAATCAGTGTAGATAATCTAGGCTTTAATCGATCGGCTAACTCGCCCGTGATTTCTCTCAGCATTGGTCAAGGGAACGTAGCAGCCTTGACCGAATTCATCAATTTCACCTTCACTACAATAAAGGTAAGACATATAACAACAAAATGGTAGAAAAGGCTTTTACCCCATATATTATACCTACTTGTAATCTGCCTTTAGCAGTATTTATTAATAATTAGATATAAAGACATTCATATTTTGGTTCAAATTTAAACATTATATGTATTTCAAGCCATTTTTTTTAAATTAAAAATTGGCTTACAAACTTATCAATATAACTTATTGATCATTCTTCTGTCATGCTTTATTTAACAAAATTAACTTTGGGTCTTTCCTTTATATTGTTATTGTTTGTTTGTTCTTTTTGCTGTTGTATAGTCTGGATACGTGAATCCCAAGTGTTCGTTCTGGAATGAGGAGGAGGAAGATTGGTCCGAGGATGGGTGTGTTCTTGTTTCTGGATTTCCATCATCTGATGAGCGCTATGACGAAGAGGGCGTTCGCTGTGCGTGTGATCACCTTACCAACTTCGCTGTTATAATGGTCAGTGAAAAGCAATTAGGCAGTTGTTATTACTCTCCAGACAATTTTCGCGGACAACTGTACCCCCGACTTACTAGGTTACTAGAGCTATAATCCTCATAATGACAAAGGGGTCTAGTTGGTCCTACGGATTAAATAATATGGTCTATGTACTTTAAAGTGGGACACAGTATATCTTATTCCAGCTGTAATGAGAATGGATACGGCTACTACAGTAGTTTCTTTCCAGACTGGTGATAAAAATACAACCAGTTGTTTGTGGATGAGCGGTCATCATTCAACCTCTAGAAGTTCCCATTTCACTTCCAAATAAAAATACAGTTTACAGTTGGTCTACAATTGGGTATAAATATTAATCTCACTCTTGAGATCAAAAAAAGTTTGAAGTTATGGACTCTTGTGTGAAAGGTAGTAAAGTGATATCCTTTTCCCTCTTCCATCAGTAATGTGAAGTTTCACCCCTTTCTATTAAAATAAACCCCGAATTTCTCGGCTCTCAATTAACAACACTGAGAGTTTAGGAGAGCTTATTTCAAATGATCAGTTTCATTTGAGCATTCGAAGAAGATATTTCAGTTTGGCTCAATTGTTTTCATGTTACAGGATATCCATAGACAGGGGCCATCAATCAAGGCATACAACATCCTGACTTACATCGGATGCTCTATTTCTATCTTCAGTCTTATTGTCACATTGGCGACCTACCTGTGGAACAAGTGAGCTCAATTGAAGGAAAAAAGCTTCCGAACAAAGAATGGTTATATAAACTATGAAAGAGATGCATTTTTAGAATTCATTAGACAATCATGCAAATTGAAATATGCCCCCTTTGTATTAAATTATCTCTTATTCAATTTATCATGAAATACGTGTAACCTGTAGCAAAGTTCTGCACGGTATCACTTCTTTTTAAACCAGCAGGGCTATTAATTGCGAACTACTATCAACAATATACAGTTCGTGATAGAAAGGGAAAGAGGCGGAGAGGAGGAGGAGGAGGAGGAGGAAAAACAGAAACAGCCATAATATGATTAGTTGCTTAGTGATGTAAGGGTTGTGCCTGGTGACGAGGGTAGTAAATAGATTACAATATATTCATTTGTTAAATCATATCAATATATTAAATTGATATTATATCAACTTCATAGATCAAATCTCCTACATCATGGTGTGCAGCTTGTATAGAAGAGGAATCATATTCATTTTCAACACCTTTGGCGTAATTTTTTTCTCATTTGACATCGCCGTGAATAGTTTGAATGATTTCATCCAATACGCGTCTCCATTCGAAAGGTTTGTGCCCAGTAATAGAAGAGATAAATAAGTAGAGCACAATCCAGTAATGTCCTTCATTTCACACACATTTACCACCTGTTTATGTTCTTTGTTGTTTACGTTGTGTGACCTTTCTATCCTTCTGTAATACTGATAAATTTATGGTAATTCTGTTTATGCATGGTATAGTTTTGCTTCGACGCCTTCCTAACCTAATTGTAATGTAACAATCTTGATAGGGATTTGAGGACCAAACAGACTAACCAGATCTTCATCTGTCTGTGCCTGACCTTACTGTGCCTCTACACGACATTTGTCATCATGATCTCTCTGGATTCTCGTGAGGTCCAAGCTGGACCCTGTGGGTTCCTGACGACCCTAGTTCAATACTTCGTTTTGTCCTCCATTGCATGGATGGGTGTGGAAGGGTACAACACCTACCTCATCATTGTGAAGATCTTTAACACCTACATCCAGAATTTCATGATCAAGGCTTTCTTAGCTGCATGGGGTAAGATATATGTTTCCTTAAATATATTTTTTTCTTGGAAAAGTGCGTACCATTAACATGAAGTGTATGTATATTTTTTTTACATACATAATGTCTCTAGATCAGAAACCTTCATCTGACTTGTTTGTACTTATACCTGTAGGTACTGAAAGTATCCATAAAGCAGTGAGTTCGACAAGGTGCAACAACCTGCTTTAATTCCTGCGATCAACCTTCCGCAATCAAAATGAAGATGAATGGGCGACCAAAGGAAATTATTTTTATATTAATATAACAAACGAAATTTTATTGTTTTTCCTTTTTTGTTATTGAGCAGAATAGTTCAACAACTCTAACAAAATACATTCATTTAGCCATACTAAATAAATAGACATTAGTTATGGGGAAATCACATTAGGACGAACTATAGTCTGACAGGCATGAACTAATAATGCACATAAATTCGACATTTATGTGTAATTCGTCATTATTATTATTACGCGGCAATCGGCGTAGTATGTGAGTTGTACAAAGAAGAGTTTAATAACAGAGATATCTAATTCATTAAAAACTAATCATAGTGTCGCCATAACTGTGGCAAAAAAGGTTTTGAGCTGGACAGCACAACTTACGAGAACATGAGTAGGCATAACAAAGAGACGAGGAAAGGATTAATATAGGCCATTGTCCAATATAGGCGTAGTATGAATGACTACAAAAATGCATTTACTCATACACGTATATCATTTCAGGAATTCCTGCTTTCATCGTGATTCTTACCGGAGCTATTGCTAGAGACTCTTATGCTCATGATGATCTGTAAGTGGTAATACTTAATAAACTTTTAGCTGGAATATTGGATTGCATAAAATAGGGTATACCTGATGATCTTCAAATTCGGATTCAGCAAAATCATGGTTCTGTTATTTAATCTAGATTATAGGCATTTGCTTTTTTGGTATCTCATGAGTTGGCAAGTATGCAATGATGATCTCGAACACTTTCGCGCTCATGTGGTCGCGTTCATATGGTGTGATCCAAGCTCTAGAAAGGCCACCAATTGAATACAGTCACCACCCATACTAAAATCTCAGATGTTGTTGGTAACGGATGGGACAACAAAGCTTGGACTTGCCAAAATAAATAATGGGAAATAGTGTACAATGAAAGTTCTTCTGTTAAAATGTTTTAAAGACCATGGACATTTCGTATAACTATCGCTAAACTAGCCAGTATTGAGTGATTTAATTCAGTCACTTTACAAAATGCATATTTACCATCAACAGATGCTTTCTACAATTCTGGGCTCAAATCGGTGGTCTCTTGATTCCCATGGCCATCATCCTCCTCATCAATATTGTCATCTTTATACTGGTGGTTCGACAATTGCTCCGGTCAGCCAACATCGCTGGTCGGGTGAAAAGGGAGGCTAAGGAAGAACGTCGAGAGACTATCGTACGCGTCCAGAACGCGATCTGCATCTTGCTCCTGCTCGGTCTGACCTGGGTCACCGGATATCTTCTTTTGATCCCGTCATTCAGTCAGGTAAAGACAACTAGCTTCCTAAATAACTCCTGTGTGGTATCTATCTCTTCTAAGAAATATTATGAGAACTCATTTATGATATTAACATACACCAAAAATACCTCTTAAGATGTTTAGTATCTGAAGAAAATTCGTAGTAGGTCCATGATGCCATATACCTAATTATTAATTCTGAAACATTTGCGTTAAACAGGTGGCTCAGCCAATCTTTGTCGTCCTTAACTCCTTCCAAGGATTTTTCATCTTTCTACTGTACTGCGTCCGGAAGCCTCACATCCGTAAGAAATGGGGGCTAACTTGTTTCGACAACTTCCTAAAGAGAGAAGCAAGCACTTCCAGTGGTGTGGTGAGCTCGACGGCGCTATCCTCGACAGCTGGCATGATAAGCAAATTGCGCCCAGGAGCCAGGGGTAGTTACTTGTTCCCTACCAAAGACGACAATCCAGACCCTGTGTGTACCTTCAATCCGACATTTGATGTTAGCCAAGTTGAAGAAGGAGTCACACCACCTATGAACAGAGATATCCAAAGTTCCACCGAGGAACAGAACAAGGACACGGATCGTGATGCAACAAGCACTGATGTCGTGACGGTAAGTCTCCCTCTTGATGCATCTGTCACAAAATCCACTAATAGAGGCGATGACGTTTCCTCATACACGAATGCTGACACCCTCAGTGTTACTCTAGATTCAACTGATGTCAAGAAAGCTACTGAGGGCACCGATGATGTTGCTACCACCAACAATGATGCTGTCGTCGGTCTTCCTGAGGATGCTGCGGATGGCACCATGCACAATAAGAGGATTGATGATGTTGCTTCTTCAACAAGTGATGCTGCTGTCAACCTTCCAATTGATTCAACGGACTTCAGCAAAGAAATTTAGAGCAAAGGCATAGATGCCAGTGGTACAACTGATTTTGCAAACGGCCACGGGCACAGTAGGGGTTTTGACTATAGCGATGCATTTGTGACCCGGCACCACAAAACCAACAAAAAGTCGCAACCAGCGATTCTCCGTAATCAGCTAAAATGTCAATTTAGGTGAAAAAAATAGATTTTTGTTTTTTTGCATTTTCTGAAAGAGTGGTCTTTTCTGTACCTAGTATCAAAATTTGGAAGTCTAAAACATAGTAGAAGATGTGTTTTAAACGGTTTTTCTAGACCAGTTTTTTCGCACAGCCTTCGGTCTCTTCCAAAATTTGATCACTTTTCCCGAGCGAAATTATCGTAGTCCGGAAATGGTCGGTCGTTGCTAACGGGTCGTGCTACGCGGGCTGTGATTGGTTCGTTATAGCAATCAGTGCGGCGCGCCATTTTGTTTGTATCCGCTTTCACATCCGAGTTCCAGATTTCCGTTCGTCTTATATTCTCCGTTAACGACTTCGAGTAGCTTGATTGTACATCACATATCCAGAATTTGTTGATCAAGAGTAAGAACATTATTATATTTTATGCATTTGAGAGTGACAAGTTGCGAAAAAGTCTACAACGTCGTTACAACGCAACGCAGTCATAGTAAAAATACTTTGAACCTCCTGTGAGAAAGAAAACAGTATGGGAATTAAGTATAAAGCAAGTTCATAATGTGGTTACAAATAATTGCCCAGATGTATAAAAAACAAGATAGGTGACAAGCAGTGTTATGTAAGGGGGAACAAAAAGACTCCGGGTCCACCATGAATAGGCATTGTCTAGTGCAGGTGTCTCGGCACTATGTTGCAGTTCACTTAATCTGTCCAATTACAACTCTATACATTTACAACATAATAACTTTTGAAAGACTTAAGTCCACATATTGAAACCTCAGAAACATAATGAACAGACTATGTTTGACCATCAGGCCAAATTTCAGCCTAATCTGAAAATCTCTTCATAGTGGTTGCTATGGCCTTTTGATTCACCCTTCTATTGATTTCCCTGTGGTTTGCTTGCTTCGCATGCTTGAATAGCCCCAAACTTTAAAGTTCTCTTTCTCACAATTTAATACCAGTAACCTCCCACACCAGCTCTTTTCATTCACTAAATTGAAAGGGTTAGGAAGCTTCAATTAGGACAAGTAATTTACTTTTTTTAATGAGGAGAACTTCTTCTTTCATAATCAGATGAAATCAGGAAAATAATTTTTTGCAACTTTTTGGTGGTTTTGTGGTGCCGGGTCACATTTATTCTTACTGAATAAAAACAAGCTTATTCATGTAAATCGCAACAAAGTCCCATTAAGATAGTACGACCTTTTATTGACATTATAGGCAGGGGAGGGGTAAGTTGGGCATCGGCCGAACCTTCCCCGACCATTCTGCACTTACCAATATTGCGTCACCACATATGCGGGAACTAGCTGATCAATTTTTCATATGTTATCATTTTTATTATAGTTCACTAACGAAATTATATATCTACATTTATATATATGGTAGCTTATCAAAGTACTCATGATATAATATGATATAAGCTGTAATAATATTTTGTGGTGTATTCCTTAGAAAGAAGGTTTTTTATTTGTTGAAAAATATATAATAAGATGATGATGGTACGATGATTTTTGTTCAATTCTTTTTAGTAATTTTTAGTCATGACATGATAAATGTATATATAGTGCAACAAATTGAAGTTACTAAATCGCTGTCCTCTTTTTTGATATTCATGTAAAGGTTGTCAAAACTGTTTCCATCGGGAATCGAATCGGGTCACTGGCTGAGAACGCCAATGCCTTAACCACTATAAATCACGGACACAGGCCAGTGGCTTCGGCAACACACAGATTCAATTGACAGACACATTGACCAATCTCCTTCATTTTTATTAATTTCTTCGTTGGGGGTAGGCTAGTTTTGAAAAATAAAAAAGCCATGTGACTTAGCTCGATCAAAGCGAATGTTTTCAGATACACGTTTGAGTTAGAATGAGTGAAAACAGACGTAAGGAAATAACATATACAATCGCTTTGGCAAATCATTTGGAAAAATACATATTCTTGAATATGTAAATATGTGTTTGTATATTGTTGAATATATAAATACATCAAGTTCATTGAATCATTGACTAAGATACAGTTTTACAATTAACAGATTTAAATCGATGTACATAAAAAATCTTTTTCAAAGAATGATATCCATGGTCAGTGGCGGATCCAGGGGGGGGGGGGGGGCCCGGGCCCCCCCCCCCCCCCCTTGAGAAAAAAAAAATCATGTAAAATCACGTGATTTTTACGTTTTTTGGGGGTTGGGCCCCCCCCCCCCCCCTGGCGCTCAAGGGGGGGGGGGTGCAAATTGAAAAGATTTTGAGGACCAAAAAAAAAAATGTGCTCACTATGAATGAATATAAAGACTTGAATTGAATGTATATTTATATGCATTTTAAAGCGTCATTAGACAGACATATGTAGTGAAAAATGAGTCATTTAGTAAACATGGTTATTAGCAGGGCATGCTTGTGTTCCGTTAACAATTGCACAATAGAGTTACTGTCCTCTACGTTCGCTTGCAGGCAGATGAAACTTAAAGGCCTCCTAGGTTTAATCATTGGTCATTAGTTCAATTAGTTATATTGTTTTAAATGTAGGGTTAGGGTTAGGGTAATGTCCTGTTAAATTAACCATTTGGGGTATGTATAGATGAATAGTCAGGTGAAGAAGAAATTATGAAAGGAACGTAGGAGATACAAAATATAATAATTTGTGGCTCAAAACCTTTGTCATATAATGAAAAAAACTAGTCCAAAACCAGCATTATTCAACACTTGAAAAAGGAGCCCAGCACTAGAAATATGTTTAATCTCTATGCAGTGGATCAGTTGGTGTCTGATAAATGCAGTTCTTGAAGTTACCTTGTTGCTCCATGATAAACTTGTCTGTATAGTTTCATGTGCTTCTTAATTCGAAGTATCTTAGTCGAAATTGAAATCACCATATTTTACTCATACTCAGAAAATGTACTTTATTCTAGATTATTTTGGTCACATACGTACCAATTTTTGTACAGCATTAACTTCATTGTTTCACGGTGTCCCTGAAAAAGGAGACCCAAGTTTATCGTTAAATTACTCAATAATCTTGAATAGTTTTTGGTTAATGTGCACAAAACAGGAAAACTAATAAGTACATTTTTAATTCACTTTTATACAGCGGTCAAGGTTAATTGTCTCTAAGCCCTTTACATATTAACTTACACGAATTGATGAAGAAATCTCGTGTAATAAACATCACAGGAACGTACAAATAGGAATACAAATGCAAGACAAAAACACAAATTGTCATATGGCGAAATTAATAATCACAAGACAAATACCTTTTTAGTTTACTGTGTCAACCATAGATCTTTGGGCTAGCCTTTAGTTATTCGAATGAAAGATGAGGATATCAAGCATTATATGATGGGTTTCGATAATTAGTATTACCGAATCATTTGTCTACAAAACAACTATCATTGACTTTTTTTTTTCTGGCACTGCCACTTCAGATCGTCCGAATTCAGCCAAATTTTATTTAATGATCATAGTTGTATTGTCATATGATAGAAAGGAATTTAAGAATTTCAGTGTTGTATATATATATATACGTGGGAACAAGTGGGATAATTGAGTAATTTACTAATATAAACCTTGGTTTTTTATTTTCATGGACACCCTGTATTGTAGCTCGTTTCAATGTTGAATTGCATTGTTAATGTCTAATACAGCTGATACAAAGCTTAAACCTTAAGAACATTACTGTATCTATCATTTGTATAATCATGCGCAACACGAAATTTGTAAAAGCAAGTTTTTTAATAAAGTAAATGGTGGAATGGGTAGTTGGTATTCATACTTGTTGTTTTTATGAATCGTTTTTAATCAATATTTCATATTAATATTTCCGTTGTCACTTTAAAATATATACAAACTGTTATTAATTCTTTACGAAGCTGGCAAAGCTTGTTTACAAAACATAAAGACAGGAGAACCTGAAAGCCAAGAGATCAATAGCATATCTTAAAACAGATCAAAGCACAAGCCCTGATTGAAAATGGCGGAACACTAAATTATTTCATGCAAACCAAATTAAGGTACATACAGAGGGATCAGGCATTTACCCATGACTGACTTTGAATCATAAAGTATCTTTATTTCATCATGTTTTCTGGGCACAAACTTCAATAAACATAATTATAAGGCCCTTTATTATAGAGGAGAGGAATACTGACACATACTGGGGGTGATCATTTCAGACCTTTACTTATTTTTCTAATCAAGTCTATTCAAGGTAAAACAATAAATTACAAGAACGTTTATCAGAACATTTATCTATGATCATCAGATAAATTTGATTTCAATGTCAGTCTTTATCAATTATTCTGTTTACAAAAATATACCAACATTAAAATTGATTATTAAAGTTTATTATAAAAAGTTTATTAATGCGATATTAATATTACTAAAGCACTTAAACGGTTAATAAAAGGTACATTTAATTAATTTATTCAACAAAATTAGAAGAACCAAAGGGGTCATCATTAAAAGCCCATTGAGGTTGACAGGTTAATGTTAATGATTAAATTCAGAGTATATGTTTTCACTTGTGTATTCAGACATAATTACATTTAGGCAAAGAAGTATACAAATTCAATTCATGATGGGTATATGGTTTTTCCTTTTTAAACCAAGACTGGTATAAATAAGCTTCCCCCTTTTATACATCCTATTCTAATTTAAATTCCCATAATGATGTTTAAATATGCAAACGTACATTGCTTTGTTTATTGAAAGGAACACTAATAATGCACATTATCATGATTTTGATGACGACATCTGAACGTAAGTGGGTAGAATTATTGAGTAATATGAACGGCGGTAGAAATAATCAACCCTTTTGAGTAAAACATAATTCTCATCAATTTCTGGCTTCAAGTCCCTCAATCCGGGCGAGTAATGAGCCCAATATGACCCTGGTTGTCTTGCACGCACGCAGGCCATTACGCTTTGCTGATCATAATGCTGTTGTTTTTCATATCAACTAAGGTTTTATTAATGAAATATGACCTTGTTTCTTTTCTGTGCACCTGGTCTATTCAAGCTGAATTAAATTGAAATCAAAGCGATGACAAACAAGATTTGACTTGGAGAAAATTAGTTTCTGAATGACCATTCCGTAGACAACTGACATGCCTTTTATTCAATGTTAGGTTCTTTAGAGGATACTCGTCGTATTATTCCAGCAACATAAATTAGTTTATGTGAGGAACTAAATATTTGGGGGATACACATGCTAAATTGCTGTTCTACGTGAATATGGTATTTGAAGAGCCAATTCTTATTCTGTGTTTGCTATTATACCCTATTGGAAATGAATGATGGTTTACGAACACATCAATTTGTTCTTATTCTTGGTTTATTAGCAAACACATTCAAACATTCTGAATTATCGGGATCACTATAGATTAATCAAAACATAAGCTATTAGGAAATTAACTGCGAGACAAAGTCAATCACAAAGTCATACGCCAGAAAACAAAGGTTAAAGACATCATGGAGAAAGTCAGAGAATCAAAGTGGAGATGGGCTGGGCATGTAGCAAGACTTCAAGACAATAGATGGACAAATCGTTTAACAGAATGGCAACCGAGGATGGGAAAGACAAGAAAAGGAAGGCAGGAGAGAAGATGGAGAGATGACCTAACATCATACATGGGAACGGCCGCTTGGACTAGGATAGCTAAAGACAAAAGAGAATAGAAAGGTTATGAGGAGGGCTTTGTCCAACGTCTGGATGAACTATAGCCTGATAGATAGATAGATAGATAGATACAGTATTGTCGAGAAAGTTCGAATAGATTAAGATTGATCTGTATTCACATGTCATAGTAAAAGTCACTAGGGCATTGCAAATAGACTAGACAATCTTGAGCCCGTGACATTCACGTGTCTTCACACGTTGAAGGCTCTAGAGTTTCACTCTAAATAATTCATAACCTCTGATGAGTTAGGTAGAGACGGATTAGTCGCTTATACCAGCTTCCTCCATCATACAAATATCGAGCTCTAAACCCCTTCATTCTTCTATATTTATATGCTATATTATACAACACCTATGTGGATCATTGTCATTTGATTGGAGAATTGTTGGTCACATGATATTCAATAGATTTTCTATTGCACGAGCGTGCATTTTTGGTTATATTCGCCGTGCATTTTTGGATATATGCAGACTGCGTACCTCTCTGCCGTGCACGAATCCCTGCGTGTATCTGACGCGAAGGCAATCTGAATGTAATCGAGAAGGCTTGACTCCAACTTTAATTTATCTTTAATATAAGGAGTAAAGCATAATTTGTTGATTAACGTTCTATTAGATCTTCTTCGATGTTGTATAAAACAAATAATGAATGTTTTTCATTCGTTCAATAGTGCAAATATTTGCACTATTGAACTCATAACCATTCATTATTTGTATACCAATCGACGTATCACAGTTTTCAATTCCTATTTTATGATAATAATGTCCAACTATTATCATGATAAAATGCGCAAGTTGTTTAGTGTTACAAATGGTTAATTGCAATCTAGACAATATAGATATTTCCTGTTCCTACTTCATTTGTGGAATATGGGCCCTATTTAGTTTTCGGAAATATAAACCCTTCTAACATTTTAGGAATTACGAAAAAAAATTGCATAATTGGGACGTTGAACGTTTGGGATTTAAGACCCTTGGTATAAACAAACCTAAGAAATTGCGGATTTTCGGATTAATAAACCTTCGTATTAACGAAAACCTTCAGAAAATGAACTGTTTTAACGCAATCGTAATTTGGAAAATCATAAGGAAATTACAACCCTTTTAGCGATCCAATCCCTCATTTCTGCTGTGACATATCTGTACAGAATCGTAATTTGCAACTGATAGCTAATTTCATAATTTTTACAATTTGCGATATGAAAACCCCTTTTAAATTAGATTTTTGTTTTCTCTAATAACCTCAAGACTATGGGGAATATTCGTAGATGTAAGCTTTCATATGTCACATTCCCAAGAAACTTGAATCGGGACAAATTTAATTTCCAAATATTTCATTAATTACGAAACTTGATAAGGGTATGAGCAATTTAGTTGTTAACTGTTCGTGAAAGGGATATTGGAACGTAAGAAGACAGAGTGAATGGGAACGCTTCACTAACCTCAATCGTCAATACATTATGATCGTCTTTTGGCCTCGCATTCTCTGAGTCTAGCAAGATAAATGTTTTAACACTTTTCACAACCTCATGAATGATGCTTACATATTGATATACACGTAATCTGAAGCACTAGCAATGTGATTATTCATAGCCATATAGCCTTTTCTATACCCCCAAACTAAAAGCCCGTGCATGTTTAATTTGTTCTGATAAAGAATTCATTAGCTTTGCCATTACACGACCTTGTGTTGCTACAGTGACTGAATTGCTATCATATACCTGCCTATGTCAATCCGTTTACAACAATCATGACAATTGTGCATGTCAATTGAGGCTTCACTGAAAAATTATATCTAATCTAAAACACAACTAGTCTTCATATTAGTGTCGTGTACGTCTCTTTTGATGTGTTGTTGGAGAGGAAAAATGGATATTGTGTAAGGATTTATCATACCATAATATTGAAATGAGGAGGATTGCATTTTTAAGTATTTAATTTGTATAAAGTAGGGTTAAGATAACAGCAACTTTGCAAAGTCAGGATTAATACTTGTATAATATACACCTGTTTCATTAAAAAAAACATGATAAATTATACCGTATAATGTAAAATTCACAGATGTAATTGTACCTACACACTAAGAAATAATGGCGCAATTCTGCTACAAAAGCTGCATCCTCTACCATGTACGCGTAGGTGGATGCAAATCTGCAATCCCAATTGCACCCTTACTTCTTAGCGTGTAGATTATAATCCCTAAGCCGGCGTATGGATATGACACAGTTTGAAACTGTGTGCCTTCCTAATCTGAGATGGTGCGTACAGTTCATCAGTGAAGATCACATCACGTCACATTACATCAAACCACCCCATCGAATCATCTTATATCACATAAAATAACATTATATCACCACAAACTATTTCATCACCACATCACATCATCCTTTCACATCACGTCACATCCCATCTCATCATATGTGAGGTTGTAAGAGAACCCAATTTACTTCTGTAAGCTATTCATGAGCTGGCTTAGAGATGATAATAAAGTTCCTGTTTAATTTTTGACTTTCGTGTTTAATTGGTTAATCTTTTGTATTACAACTGTGTTCCCCTATTT
This sequence comes from Strongylocentrotus droebachiensis, assembly GCA_035222895.1. Taxonomy (NCBI): domain Eukaryota; kingdom Metazoa; phylum Echinodermata; class Echinoidea; order Camarodonta; family Strongylocentrotidae; genus Strongylocentrotus; species Strongylocentrotus droebachiensis. The sequence goes on along the minus strand of JAVYIG010001940.1, from coordinate 28,372 downwards.
CAGGTCATTTTTGGGTTTTCTATTTTGTTCTGTTTTCCTTTCTTCATTTATTCATTCAACCCACCCCTCTCGCTCTCTCTCTCTCTCTCACTCTCAATTTCTCTCTCTGCAAATATCTCATTATCACCAACCACATTTCTGTTTTCCACTATCATATCTCTGCCCCCTTCTCTTCATCTCCATCCTCTCTCTCTCTCTCTCCCTCCCTTTCTCTCTCTCCCACACACACACACACACACATACACACACACGTTCTCTCTCTGAAAGTATCCCATTCTCCTCCACAAATCTGTTTCCCACCGTTTCCTTTTCCCTTCTGTTTTGTTCTTCCCTCATTCTGAACAATTATCATTCATTTTTCCACAGGCTCCCTTCTCTTCCCATCTTTCTAACTCCTCCCTCTCTCTCTTTCTCTCTCTCTCTCCCCCCCCCCTCTCTCTCTCTCTTAACCCCTCTCTCTTTCCTTGGTATTCAAACACATCATCGCTCTATCAGCATCTTTCTCTGAACAAACAGTTTTTAAGGATGTATCACTATGGTGATATTATGTACAGTCCAATAATGACTGATGATCCTCATATAGACACACATCGTCGCCAAATGTGCCTTAAATGTTAAAGGTTCTCTATCTAGCAGGTTTCAAATATTTATCATCAATACAAAAAAGATCATACCAAAAAGCAAAATTGATGGTTTAGCAGTCAAATCACTTCTATCGATCTAATGCAATGTGGATTTTTCCTCCGTTGCTCTCTACATCTGATCGTAAGCGCGCATGCAGCATATACAGGCCTCATTGGAAGGCGGGTGGAAACATCATGTAGAGTTAAAAAGATGAAACCTTGGTAATAAGTCGAGATAAACGGGCTTTAGTCTCATCGGTCTTCGCGTCGAGTGGATCTTTGGGGTCAAATTTCAAATGAATTATCGTAAAAACATGTTCACGAAAAGTCAGGTAATTTGAAAGCAAACATAAATTTCTTTTTCAAAGATCTTTCTAGGAAAGGTTAATATTTTTACATTTATATTAATTGTGAATAAATGCCCCTACAATTAGAAAATGATGAAATTGTCATTGATAGCCTTTGCACTATTGTATTGATTGATCGCGTCTTAAAAAGTGTCAAGTCGAGAAACATGTTTTCGTTGATATGATGTAGACTTTTCCGAATACGTTGAGGAAACTGGACCGAACACTTTGGGGATAAGTGGGGTGTATTTCACAAACATAAACGTTTACTTTGTTTTCACGAAATGTTTTCACTGTTCCCTTCGGTCTTCGCGTTATCGTGTGACGCGAAGACCGAAGGGAACAGATAAATGAAAGATGATGTGAGAAAGACAAAAAAAGTAAAGTTGAAATTACAAAAGATATGAGAACGAAATCATGAAGTGTGAAAGTCCTCATATTAATACTTTGCCATATTTTGTAAAGGAACAAGTAAAAGGCCTGTCTCATTCTAACTTCTTAGAGCGTCATGATGAGCTTGAAATGTGTGATACCTATCAAGACTTTTTTTCAATTTATTCCTCTTGTTTAACTCTGTATATACCACACAAATAATCTCTCTGTGCCACGTTGTCTTTCTTACGGGATGGATATACATGGCGGAGTATGGCATTGGCGAAAAAAATTACCACCTCTCTCGGTAGAGTTGTGGGTATTACGTTGTGTTAGAAACTAATCATATTACGCATGTATCCATCCCAGGGGATGCTCAATGCACCTATGGTACTCATCCTGGATTAAGCCCAGCTGGATTAAAGGTTCTATGTCCCATTTGCAGGCCAACAAATGAAAAGGTTAAATTACAACGGCATTTGAAAGATAATACTAATTTAGAACTTCCCTAAAAAAGGTGGGGCTTGAAAATGTCTTCAAGTAGGAAAATAACGAATATTAGTTGTCAAATCGACTTAGGAGCTATAGAGCCAATAAGTAATAGTCTTGATTTTCAGACTAATGTACCGAATGGTCATACGTTTTATGCTGCGCAAAGATTCAATAAGTTTAATTTTGGCCATCACAAGAAGTGTGTTATTGACGTAGACAAATGCTCATGTACCCTTTCCAGCTCATTTTATGTTTGTCATTACCAAAGAAGAAAAAAGCCAGTCAGTCACTCAATAGTGTCTGACAGTGAATTCTAGCATGTAAACGGGTTTCCTTGCATAATTTGAATATTAGGACACTGCTAATGTTTAAATTTCACATATAGGACATATATGACACACTCATAATTCCTGCAAAGTTCTATACAGAATTTTAGGTTGGCTGCAAAAGGGACATTGTACCTTTAAGGCGGTGGAATCATTCAAGGAATTAATTTTTACCAGGTACCCATTGACTACACCTGGGTGGAGAGTGACAATTATAAATTAACTCTTTACATGCCACACAATAAATCCCCTGTTCAGCGTTGTATATATCGTGGAATACAAACACCAACGGCTTCAAGATTCGGGATTAGTTTACTGTTTCCAGTGCAGGATTGATCTATACTGGTGTTAAAGGTTTTTTAACGGCGCCTATGAAGGCCGGAAATTGATAATTTAGCAACGCAATTGTATTGCAGAAAGCAATCCTTGCTTCAATTGGTGCATATTGTTTTTGTCCAAAATTGCATACGTGGCAAACGAGCGATCCTGTATCAAATACACAATTTAAATATGAGAGTGCTATTCTCCTGAAAAACTTTCTTCCATTTGTGTCAGATAAACATATCATGGACATACTAATGTCTCTAGTAATAGTATACCCATGCACATTACATTCATTCAGTTTGCAGCACTCAATATAACTGTAGGCATAATGATTCCTATGAAGTAGCTATACGCGTGAGAAGGATGTGCCTCTTTTTGCGTTCACACTACCAGAATTCATCGTATCCTTATACAAGAACCGTGTATTTTTATGATGAGTAATCCTACCCTTTTTTCCTTGTCTGAACGTCATATAAAGTAACGTCGTATTTCTAAATTAACATACACTGTATGTGCATGGACTTACTAGACACACGAATTCCGGACCCCAGTATGAAGTGATTTGTATACGGGCAATCAGAATAGTCTAGCTAGCTAGCTAAACCTGCGAGTGCGCACATGGTAAACGTTAGGGTTAGTGATAGGGTTATAATAATCATGCAAATTCACCTTTCATCAACCCATCGTTAGCTAAATTGGTAAGGACAGCGTAATACAACGTTGGAGTTTTGGGTTCGAATCTCAGTATTTATCAATTTCTATTGTTTGCCTTTATAAATAGTGAGGCAAAGCAATAAATAATAAAAGTATAATTATTTGTTACCTCCTTCCAAGCTGCTAATGACGTAAAACATATCAGCCAAGGTCCGGAACTCTCGTGGGGTAAAATGACGCGGCCCGGGCTTTATCGTGAGCACGCATGTGAGCATGTCACGCGACCTCATTCATACTATTAAAAAAAAGTGTTTCCATACACGATGTTGTGAACTAGTCTGCGCACCCCTTTCTCTGTACGACGATGTTTCACATGACGTTTCTTTATACAACTTTTGTATATTTGTTCTCTTGTCTAAATCGTCACACGAATCTATGTTAGTAGCATTAGTTTTGGGGCTATATTTAGTCTACAGGTTTTCTTCACCTTCAACCTATATTTGCTGTATGAGACATGATATATTGGAGAATTGGAATGAGTTACTCAGCGAGGAATATACATTGCTGAATCCTGGATGCAGTTGCCTAGCAACGGTGATTGATATTACCCTGGGACGCAGTGAATGATTTACCATCTAGTCTATATTCCGACTCTTCTACAAAACAATATTTTTGTTTATATCATTATTTTCGTATTTTCTTCATTTGTATAAATCATTGGGGGGGGGTTCCGCTTTATTCTGGTACCAAACACGAAACATGTTAGTAAAGTGAGTTGGAGAAGATGAGAAGTGACCCAAAATTCTTGAGAAGGCAATAAATAATGAGGAGTTTTTACTCGAGCTAGTTAGATTCTGTTATATTTGTTTACTCATTTGATAAGCATCAATTAGCACTGTTAACAATAGAAGGTTGGTGTTTTTTCTTTAAAAATCAATATGTGACAATCGCTCATTTACTGGATAGTCGTTATAACATTACATTTTCTCTTCAACATTTACAGTATTTTATGATATCAAAATTCCTGAGAAATTAAAAGAGAATCGAGAATATCACGAAGTATTCAAGAGCAGCACACATACTCAATGGTATTACCGTATATTCATAAACAGAAGGGTGTGATCAAATGAAAAGGGTAAGAGATTCATGTTTATGCGTGTCGTAGACCCACTGCAAGTTGTCTGACTATTCTATTGGCCTTAAGGGAGCAGGGAAGGGGAGGAGAGCACTCGTATTTTATCGAGAAACGGAAATTAAATAGCAAAACACTTTTTTGAGAAGCAAGATGCTGATACGAACGTATTCAAAGGTATTTGATAATAAATACATGTTTAGCGGTGAATGCCATAACCCTCAGGAGTAAAGTAAATGAAGGTAGAAGCTATGGTAAAAGATCGAAAGCGACCAGTCGACAGAGCAATGTGCATGGTATGATATCACTGTAGATAATTAGTAACATGTATATAGGTTGCTGAACATTCTGTTTTTCTAAATATGAAATGATAATAATAATAATATAATAACATGGATCATGTAGAAACATTATTTTAAAAATATCACAAGGCTTACAAAATCATAGAATTTGAAGAAATACATGGAATGCCGAGACTCAGTCATTAAAGTAATGTATCTAAAATAATTTAGGTTATTAAGAGAAGATGTATGTTTTGAGGGATCTTCTAAGTAGGGAAGACAGGTGAATTCTTTATTACTGAATGTAGGATTATTCCATGTTTTCGAAGCAGCAACTTTAAAACGTTTATTGGTAGATGAAAGTCTGGATTAGGGAATGATTAGTTTATATGTGTCAGTTGTTGAGCGAAGGTTGTGAGCCGGTGTGTATATTTGGACGGTGTCATTAAGAAATGCAGGTGCCATACGATTTACCATATGCCATGTGCCATACGAATTTTGAAGACATCCGAGGCCAAAGAATAATCTAGCGGCTCGATTCTGTTTCGACGGTTTTTAATTTTCTTCTGATGCAGACAGGACACCAAAAAGAATATTATGATAATCTAATCTAGATAGAACTAAGCCACGAGCAGCATGGTGAAAAAGACTTAACATCACTAAACGATTGCATTAATGATTGATGCAGACGCTTTACATTGTGTTCCTCATTAGGAACAGTCTCATAGCGTTTTACAAAATTGCAGAATGCTTTTTTTTTAATTGCTTACTAATTGCGTCTTCGTTTCTTTAGGTTCCCCGTCTACTACTATCTCTACTTTATTTGTAATGTTCTGGCATTATATAACTATTACTATGGTTACCAATCCACAGAATGGCATGACACATGCACACTCTCTTCCTTGCGTTCTTCCGATTTTTCTGTTTTACACCAACAAAATGAAGAGCTTACAAACAGGTGCTGCGTAAGGGTTGGCACCTGCAGTGCTAAATTCATTACCTAAATGTGCAGACTAATATGAGAAAACCTGTTATGGTGCAGGAGAAATAGGTGCTAAACACAAGTGCTGAGCCATATGAACTAACGAGGCAAATGAATTAGGAACTATTATATTTATTTTTTTCTAGTCTCTTTTCAATTATTTAATAATCTTTTCTCGGTCAGCGTTTAAAATACTACTCGGACTTTAAATTAAATAAAAAGTGATTCAGAATTCTCTTCTGATATGCTAACCATCATCTAATTACGATGAAGTATACACAGATATGAAACTTGTGTGATGGGTTATCTGCTCATCAACAATAAATGAGTGCTGTAACACATAACACCTGAACTGGTGCTAAACCAGAACTGCTAGACAGTGCAGTGAATATCTAAAAAAAAGGCTGAAGACAGCTAAAGCGGTGCTAAAATCAGCAGTGTATCAAAATCTAATATCGTGTATGATTCACTTTTTCGATAATTTGCGCTTAGTTGGTATTCGATTTCCCAACGTGTGGTCTCTGTGTCTGAAAAATGGCTGTGAATATGAAGGTCTATGTTTCTGCATGAGAACATAAATGCTACATCAAATTGCTCTTCAATTTGTGAACAAGTATTCTCGATTCAAATATACTCTTTATTTTACAATTTAAAAAGGTCAACAACACGTGATGATAGATAATCTAAGACACAGAGAGACAGGGACAGGGGGAAGAGAGAGAGAGAGAGATGAGAGAATGAGTGAGTGAGTGCGCGCGAATGTGGGAGAGAGGGAGGTCAAGAGACAGAGAGACAAAGATAAAGAGGGAGACAGACGGAGCAAGAGAGAGAGAGAGATAGAGAATGGAGACAGAAAGGGAGAGAGAAACAGAGGCACAGACAGAAGGGAAGAGAGAGAGAGAGAGGGGGAGATCAATTATATTTAAACGTCTTTGGGGGAGATAGAGAGCGCGCGCGCGCGCTCGAGTGCGTGTGTGTTCGTGCGTGTGTGTGTGTGTGTGTGCGTGCGTGTGCGTGTATGTGCGCGAAGGAGTTGGCGACACAGAAAGAGCGAGAGAAGAAACGAAGAGAGAGGAAGGGAAGAAACGGAAATATAGAGAGGGACCGCATACGCACACATACACACACACACACACACACACCACTGCAAACCCACGCATATACATACATAAATATATATTATAACTATGCAGTTAGTATCAAAATTACTCCTACCGTTACCGAGTTCTGTAAGTTTAAAGTATGTGAACAATTGATTCGTCCCTTTTTATCTTTCATGACAATGTGACATATGAAAGCTTAGGTCTACATCTAAATGTGTACAAAGAAGGCCCTAATTCAACCTTCAACCTTTCAATCTTGATTACCGTAGAACACATAAACATCAAATTGACAAGGGGTATGAGAGATAGACAAAGAAAAACATGATAGAGACGCTTCTTATTATCATAACTGTTCACCCAGATGACACTGTACTTTCTGTAGTCTAGATGACGTGATGATCATGAGGTTGGTAAATAGAGCATGATGCCAAATCGCAATCCATCTCAACGGTAATGTTCACGCTACTACTAACAAATTATAATATCACAGTTACCACTAATGACTAAATATTACCAGAGCACTTTGGTCAAAATCTATGTAGAATGTTTCAAGAAGACGGAGTGAGGGAGAATGATTTCATTTTTTAATTGGGAGCTCATCTTTATTTTTGTTTAAGTACTGCCAAATCAGAGATTCTTACAGAATAACCGAAAATTGAAAATGAACTTATTATTTATTTCAGTTTAATAACATTAGTTTAATGTATAAATTAATGGAAATTCATTCCGATAGTTTGATACAGTTATCTTTATGTTTGATGTTACCAAAACTACTGCTTAAAATTTTGTTTAGATAGTGATAGGCCTATATGATTATCAGACATCTTATTATGGTCAATAATAATGATAATAAAATGATAATAATAACAATAACAATAATAACAATTATAGTAATAATAACGATAATACTACTTCTAATAATAATACTGATAATAATAATAATACTACGAATACAAAAAATAATATAATGATAATTTTTTTTTAAATGGTAATTATATAACTAATAAATACGTATAGGCTATCACAATTCATCACATATTTAACTCGACGTGTGAATATCACAAGCGGAGCACCTATTTGATTAAAATATATATTGTGGAGAAAGCGCCATGAGCGCCTAGGTGGCGGATACCGGTGATATAAAAGACATCGTTACTGATTATTATTCGATTTCATTAGTCAACATATCTAACATTTGGTTTATGAAACAAAGTGCCTATATTCGCTGGGGGGGGGGGGCTTTTAATGGGGAAACGCTCATAGTATACATATTAAACTATTTATATGCCACATAAATACACACTATCTGCCACAATGGCTTGATTTTTTTTTTAACTGTTTCTAGTCCAAGATTAGTCTTCACTGGTTTAAAAGGATGGTCATGGAGCTAATAAAAACCTCAAATGGATAATTTTGCAAAGCCATTGTGATACACAACGCAATTCTTCCGTCAAACGGTGCTAAATGTTTTTTGGCAAAAAATGCATGCGTGACAAACGAGCCAACGCGTAGAGAGGCGAAAAAAGCAGGCGAAGTATTAAACATTCATAAATTTATATGTTTCTCATCTCATGGTCTTTACTAGGCCATGCATCCACTGGGAAAATCAGCTTCAGTTTCGGAGATAATTCAAGGAGTCGTTCTCTCTTTTTTCCATTTTAAAGAGAATTTAAAGTAGATAATAATAATAATAAGATATTTGTATACCGCAAATTGCAAAATTGCCTCTAAGCGGTTTAGAAGAAAATAGCTGATAAGTAAAGGAAACAGAATTTGCATTACAAATTATATCAATTTAAATTACCATTAAACTTTGCAAATGAAAATAATACATGTACATAATTACAAATCACTTACAACCAAAATACAATAGTTCTTAAATTAATAGTATCCTACGGTAATCTACACAAAATATATTAAAAGGCAAAAGGTCAAAAGAGCTATTCAGGAACAAGACTTAAAGAGATGTGTTTTTAGCATTGTTTTAAAAGAATTTACAGAGCTAGCATTGCGAATTTGAAGGGGGAGATTGTTCCAAAGAAAAGCAGCTGCATAAACGAAAGAACGTTGACCGTACTGTTTGTATGAAATAGTGTGAGACCGAGAGAGGAGAGATTGAGAAGCAGATCGCAAAGTCCGGACAGGAGTGTATCGAGGAAGGAGTTCAGAAAGATATGAAGGAGCAAAACCATGATAAGTCTTGAAAGTAAGGAGGAGGATTGTGTAGGTAATGCGAGAAGTGATAGGAAGCCAGTGAAGTTTTTGAAGAACAGGGGTAGATGAGCAGCTGTACAGGTTGGACATGTGTTTGAAATGGTACTCTTCTACAGTCTATGTCCCCGTTTCTCCCTCCTGCTGTTCAAGTGAAACCCACGACTTCTCCCATTGCGTAGTGTTGTTAATAATAATAATAATAATGATAATAATCCGCTTTTATATAGCGCTTATAACAAATGTCTCTTAGCGCTTTACAGATTTGCTTTACTGCAAGATAATCCAGTATCATTCTGAAAATTAGGTTTAAAGATACTATGTCCCTTTTTGCAGCCAACCTCAAATTCTGTAGAACTTTGCAGGAATTATGAATATGTCATGTATATCCTATCTGTGAAATTTAAACGCTAGCAGTGTCCTAATATTCAAATTATGCAAGGAAACCCGTTTACTTGCTAGACTTCACTGTCAGACACTATTGTCAGGTTTGAGTGAGTGACTGGCTTTTTTTCTTCTTTGGTAATAACATACATAAAATGAGCTGTAAAAGATTTGTCTACATCAATAACCCACTTCTTGTAATGGCCAAAATTAAACTGATTTAATCTTTGCACAGCATAAAACGTACGACTATGCGGTACAATGGTCGGAAAATCAAGACTTTTACTTATTGGCTCTATATAGCTCCTAAGTCGATTTGACAACAAATAGTCGTTATTTTCCCCCTTAAAGACATTTTCAAGCCCCCTTTTTTAAGGAGAGTACTAAATTAGTATTATCTTCCAAATGCCATTGAAATTGATCCTTTTCATTTTTTGGCCTGCAAATGGGACATAGTACCTTTAATGTCAAGCTCTCCTATTGATCTTAAATCGTGATCTCCATTCATTTTCCCCCCATAATTTATATGTATACATTTGCACTGTTTTGTACTGTATTTCATGTTGATCAGTGAAATAAACGAATCTTGAAGTGTATCCAACGTTTGGTGATGATCGGGACTTTTAGATTTGCACAACGACAACGTGGATTGCTACGATCGACGTCCTTTAATGCACTGCCTTGAATGGACGTCACACGTATCGGTCCACGCAAATCTAAAAATCCCTAATTACACCGAAGGCCGACATCAGACAAAAAAAAATGTATTCTTTACCACGAAGCTGGTGTGGGATATCGGTCGGTTTGGAGTCAGTTTAGTGGTATTGTTACGCTTTATTTCGCGCATGTTGCTACAATTATCTTCAAATAATTATTCCTCTTGTTATACAAACATATTTTACCCGGTGTGGCTTTTTTTTTTTTTTTGTTCTTTGGGTTATGTTTGGGTCATTAGCTCCCCAAGTGGTAAACACTTACTTGGGCCACCATCCGATCTATTAAAAACTTAAAAAGAAGTGAAAAAGAAGAAGGACAAGAAGAAGACGAAGAAGAAAAAGCCGGTTACGCTAAGGAAACACAAGCACAGGGTTGCATACTTAATTACCACAACATCCTTAAATCCCGCATTGTCTCCACTCTACATGTCATCAGTGGATGGCAGCCTAGTACCAGACACATCCATCATAGAGGTGTGATCTGCTTAACACTCCACTGCTTTTTAAATGATCTTACCATATACACACTACAGGCTAAGGCATTGAAGTACAAGGCGGGTGGATGGGGGTGTTAGAAGGTTTTAGTCCCCCCGATAACCAATCAGAAGCAAGGATTTCAGGAGCTTATAACAAAAACTGTCATTTGTCACTGATGACAAGTTTTGTGAAATGCCCCCCAGAAATTAATAGTTTTGTAAAGCCATTTCGGGAAATAAGAGAAATCCTTCCGCCAATTGTGCCTATTTCTTGTGGAAAATTGCACGTGTGGCAGTCGGATGAATGTGCAGAGAGGCAAAGAAAGCAACCGAAGGGTTAATATCAGAAAACATAGAGAAGATAAAAATGAAGGTTGATTGATGTATCATCATTCCACCTGTTATCAAGTTGAGACCATCTGCTCTGTCTATCAAATATATCTTCCAAATATTCATCGGCAAATCAAGGAGTCTGCTCCGGGGGAAGGGAGGGGAGGGTCATGATTTCTAAAATACATGGGACATCTGCAACTGATAGCCATTGTCGGAGTATGGCAAGTCCAACAGAGTTGTTACAATTTGCTTTATGCCTTGACTAAAGCGTAGCCAACTGTGACAAACCACGATAACCATTAATTATTAAATTATAACATCGTCAGACTGTAATTCTTTTTCCAGGTGACGGGGTGTTGCGTTTCTTTTGTGTCGCCACGTGCATCTGAGTAGATCCTTCCATTTCCACAGTTATTTCGACAAAATAAGGATACTTAATTTAAGCAAATATATACATTTTCTTTTTTAATTTGAATAATGATTTGCAAAACGCATTATTTTAACATACACTTATTTCTTCGATTGATTTGTTGTCATTCTCTATGTGTTCAATTGGAAATGAAAACTATAAAAATTGAAACTGAAATTGTAAATAAAACGTGATGTTCTGCTGGCAAATCTATAAACAGGGAATGCTTTCGTGTTTCTCTACGCCCGAATTCACTAGTTTGATTCCATGGACCATGTAACAAAGATGAAGCAAGGCCGTGGATACTTCAATGCACGTTTATCTACCGTGCTCTTTCAAATCTATTGCACTTCGTCACGTGATATCAAATTAGCCAATAAGGTATGGTCTTGGAAATATTACATTGCTTAAATACTCAGTCCAAGCAATTCGAAATTGTTTGTATCTAGTGAGAGTATGGTCTGTTGTAGGATGACTGTTAAACCTTCCGAATCTCTTATAGTATTGTTCATGACTCAGTTCACCTGTGAAACAATTAAAGTCTTTTTATAACATGGGATTAAAACTTGTAATCAATACATTACTGATGGTAATGCATACACATACACATCATGCATGCAACTAGAACAATAAAAGGAATATAAAATCTACTTACTTGTTTGATACTCCTTGTTTCTAATCCAAAAGTCAAACGATGGTTTATAAATTCAACGTCACATGTTATTTACTGCATCAGGTACCTCGCGATGCATGCCTACACGTAAACACTTAAAATCCAGGTACCTGCGTAGCGTGCAGACGGCATCCCACAGTACAAGACAACATTGATTAAAATCCCGGTTTTGCTCCAGTCAAGAATTCGCATGAGCCCGCGTGAATTTATCTGTAGACGGCACGTAGAACCGAGTATTGTGACAAAGATATTCTTGCAATCGATCGCAATGAAGTGCCTTTTCCGCGACAGTGTTCACCTACCGTGCGTCGCTGTCACTGATAGGCTCGTGTTACCAGTCGTTTGATGCAAAATATATTTCATCAGGAACTTTCATGATAGAGACATTAAAGTTGAGTTCTGGTCATGCGATTGCATTGTGAAAGAAAAGGTGTGGAATAGATCAGAAAAAAAATTGATAATGTAGTATGTAAGTAATGGTGTGTATGCAAGGTTCCGAAGTCATCAAAATCATAACAAATTTGGCCCAGTCTTGGTAACGAGCACTGTACACAGAAAGATGTATATGGTACTACACAAATGGTGTCGGGGCTACTTATCTTGATTTCCTTATCTGTCTATGCTCATTACTCAGCCAGTATACATTTTCTACCAAAATTGTTTGGCAAATAACATTTATTTGTAATCTTGAACATTCAGTGTTAGTTTCGTTTGATTCTGCGAGAATTCATTTTCTTTTTTTAAAACCAGAAATCACGTTTATCTTTAAACCTCACCCGAGATCCTGCAACGACATGCACCTAGAAATATTTGATTAAAATTTATAAGCAAATAGTTTTAACCAAGAAGTTAACTGACTGATTTCAGTTACATTTATCTGGTCTCGTCAGTTTTGGCAAGAAGGAGAAACAACAATAACAAAAACAACAACAACACAATTGTAATACCATATTTGTTTCAATGTTTGTCACTATATCTCCCTCTCTCTCTCCCCCTCTTGCTTTCTTTGTGTGTTTTTTTTTTATAACTATACTTTCCCTTTACAGTAATGAATCCTTCTAAAAAAATTGTCTGACATGTACATGTATACAAACACATAATGTAGCATAATCATGTTAACTCTCTTTAAATGTGACAATCAGACTAATTTGTTTGATGAAAGAGATCAAATGTTAAATATTTATATATCCATGACTAAAGACAGAATAATAATTATTCTGATATATTTTAAAAATGTATATTGTGAAGCATAGAAAATAGGCAACAAACTACTGCTCAGGAATAGTAACTGCGACGGACACCCTACTTTTCGAAGTGTGATTAATAATGGTCTACCGCCCTCTTGCAATAAAAATGTGACATGTTTCTATGAACAAGATGTCGATAGGAAAATATGTTTTCTTTATTTGTACATCTCAGTTTTAAAATGGAGTGTTTTACATATTACTAAATCTAAGATGAATGATCCAGTTTTCAAGATTGAAATAATTGCAATGGTTAATGTATTTTCGTATCCTTATATTAAATGTAAAAAGACAGAAACAACGACGACAACATATTAAGGGTTATTATTATGAATTAAAATATTCAAAGTTTATGTTTATCCCACTGACTGTAGAAGGTTATTTTATCTGTTCATGTACATAAATACAGGATCTCTCTCTCCACCTATCTCTCTTTCTCTCTCACTCTCCCTCTCTCTCACACACACATACACTCCTACTCTCCTCCTCTTCCTCTCCCATTTTTTACCCATTTTTCCGTGTCTTCTGTACCCTACTTGTAAACTCTTTTAATGACATCAACTGTAGCTTACTTATGTTTCCTTAATATCCATTTATTGTTCACTACATTGTTCTCCATTCATCTCCCTCTCTGTCTCTCTGTGTCTTTCTATCCTCCCCACTCCCCCACCCTTATTTCCTCTCTCACTCTCTCTTTACAAGTGTTCTCTATCCTCCCCCAATATATCTTCACTCAACATTCTCCTACTTATTACATCATTTTTCTTTCATCGGCATTAAGCAGTACTTGGACAGTTTATTAATTTATCATTTGGATGTTTTGATTATACCATATGTTTAAAATTAGAGTCACTCTATACATTTTGTATTCATAACATTTCTTGTTATGATTTCTATTTTGTTTCGCATAATCTTAGTTTCGTATGTCATGTGTTCAATATTACTAAAGTCTGTAAAATATTTTATATACGTTGTTTTTTTAGTGTGCAAGGCCATCAGTGATAGCAGTTTGTTAACTGAAGAGGCAGCCCTGCTTTATTAAAACTGTGTATGAATAAATAAATATTATTAATACTTTGTTTACCAGGGAAGCCTCATCAGCATCAATGATGGTCTTCCCGAGGACCATGCAATCATTATTACCCCCATCAATTGCCAGGTATCCATTTAAATCCTCAGCCCTCAAATCGATAGAAATAAAGAACATAATGCACTTCACAAAAGCGACTTCCCAATATAATCGAAGTCTATTTCAAAGTGTTTTCTTCGTTTGTACAATTTGCAAATGTCTGCTACATAGAATCAATGAGACATAGACACAAAAACATTCCAAACAAAACATCTTACATTTACAAATATATTCAATAATAGGTAAAATATCAGTACAATACAGTTTTGATATATATGTCAACATATTTTTTTAAAGATCTGTCATCAAAATATAGAAATTTTATCCAATAAAACTATATCACATTCTGAAATTTAAACACAAGAGCACCGTACATACAATTTAACATCGAACATACCTTGCGAAGGAAATCAATAAATAAATCTTCTTTATCAATACAGATACTACAATATTTACAGCAATTTATAATTTCAAAAAAGATTAAACGTGAATTCACTGGAAGCTTACGATGTCGGAAATTTTCAAGGATATCATACAATAATAGAATTCCGATAACTTCCCAGAGTATATCGTGAGTCTTGTTGATAATGTGAGAAGTACAGTTTTCTTTGCAGTTAAATTGTGGAGGCCTATTTTGTTTGTGGACTGTTTTTTAGCGATACTTGTTCCTCATGGATTTAGAATGAAGGAAAACTCGGACTCTCAGCTTAAACAAACCGGAATCATCGTTTCTCTTTTTTATTTTTTTTCTGGTATTGGCTTTTAATTTTTGAATGCCTTTAATTGTGCAAATGTCGATATTATTTTTTATTTTCTTAAGATTCCCAATCTCGAATATACATAAAACTTTCGAACTCGTTAAGGAATAGTAAAAACATTAATAAGTTACCGGCCCAATTACCATGGAATAGTTTTATATAAATGGTGGGTTGTATATTTGCAAGAATATGCAAAGAAAAATATCGCAAAATTAGGTTCACCAGCGTATGTATATATGTATATATACGTAATACTCACCATGAAATTATATTTACATCGTTATAGATCATATGACTGTAAATTCATATTTACATAAAAATGTAAAATCACCGTTAAACGCCATTTTCAATAAGTAATGTTCGATAAATCAGAAACCTGTATCACTAAAAATGTATTACATATCACACATATTCATCATTAAAACATTTCGAATCCGAGAAAATGTAAAACTCGAGGTAGTATATACAATTTGAAACAACAATCGGTACAGAATACGAATATTTAAGAGGCAATACAGATCATTCACAAAACTTGGCCTCATCGTAAACAATTATCATGATTTCTATTTTGGGAGGTGTCTGTAATCCATGAGATTATATGCTTTATATTCCCTAGTAATTGTTTGCAGTCAGATTCCCTTGACATGGCGTTTATCTTCATTTCCCACTCTCCACACAGGCGTTTAATGGGTAACTTGCGTGATGGATATGTGGAATATAGAAATACCCAATGTGGTTGTTGTTCTTATTGTTTTTTTTTCCTCCTTCTTCTTCCTTTTTTCCCCTTCTTCTTCTTCTTCTTCTTCTTCTTGTTCTTTTGGTTGTTCTTCTTCTTGTTGTTTTTCTTCTTCTTCTTCTACTTTTTCTTCTTCTTCTTTTTCTTTTTCTTTTTCTTCTTCTTCTTCTTCTTCTTTTTGTTCTTCTTCTGCTTCTTCTTCTTCTTCTGCTTCTTCTTCTTCTTTTTGTTCTTCTTCTTCTTCTTCTTCTTCTTCTTCTTCTTCTTCTTCTCTTTCTTATCATCATCATGGTGATGACTCCACGCGTCATTGTAGTATATTGTCTTGAAAATCGACTTTCGAAAGATTCTATATCAATAGAATGGTGGACAACTACCCCAAGAAGACTAATACCTATGGCACACTTCCAGGAAAATTACCCAGGCTTTACAGCAACCATACCGCCCATGCATTCACAGAATAAATCCTGCCAGGTATTCACTTACTATTCCTTGGCCGATAGTGGCAAATGTAGATTCGTGTCGGGCCAAAGGACGGCAGTGCTTCGGCGTGGATTTGAAACCCATACCTTGTGCTGTACAGTCAGGAGACTTATTCACAAGCCTACAGAATCTCTTTGCTATAGACATATTACCTTCGGAAAACTATCCCTAGATTAATGTGAGTCCTAGGTATCGGAGGACACAATAGATTAATTGTTAAATGGTTTGATGGTTACATGTTTTTCACATATTATTTGTGCATCTGTAGGTAAACGGGATACGTACAGTCTTTGGTACACTATAATATAACAATAATAGTTTTGTTCCATGGGTAACCTCGTCGCATCAATGCTGCTCTTCCTAAGGGCCCTGCAATTACTGTCACCCAACAATTTCCACGTACCCATTTGCATCTGGGGTTGAGTGGCAAATGTGGATTACGTCACTGCCGCGCTAGTATTCGATCCCTCAACCCTTAGACTGATGATCAAGTGAATGAACTACTTTACCACGGCACCTCCACGTTGATACCAAATCAACAGGATCATACAAGAACACAATTTGTACACCATCTACATTCCCTGAGGAGTACTCCTATCTTGTAATCAAAGCGGGGACGTAGGAATTAAAATCGAATAGGCATTTGGCGTCCCACAAGGTCCCTCTATCTTCCCTAGGTACATAGCGGCATATTTTGACCGATGTTTTGGCAACTGACTTAAGTAAGTTTACGAGCTTTAAATAAAAGGTTTTAATGCGACTGATTTATGTCTAGCTTTCAACCGGTCTGTTAATTTGCATTTTCATCCAAAGTTCTTGGAAGTTATTAATGGTGCCCGAATCAAGCTTAAGGACATTTAGATTTTCCAAAGACAATCCAATGTTTGTCAAATAAAAGATTGACCAATGGAAAGTGTAGTCTTAGACCCGTATTCTACTGACAATTTAAACCCGAGTTTGGCCTTCGGCTTCTGTCCAAAATCGTGATTAACTATGGAAGCTAGTGTGATGTCGAAGTTTTCCCTTCGTTAAATGTTATCCTAGACTGATGGGTCGGGTTTAACTGATTCATTCGATCATCAGACATATTATGTCATCATCATGGTATAATAATTTAATTTTCGAATTAATCGTTCTTATGTTCAGACAGTGCTACAATCTCAGTGCGCGGTCATGAAGCTTCCCTAGATTTTTTATATGCAAAAGTTTACTATATGAAGCTATACCGGAATTTAGATTTCATCATGAACACCATGTCCTATGCAATATTAACATGTTTCAAACTGTGTCCTATTTGTATACCGATGGTTTCAACGAAGCGTATACATTCAAAACACATTTAGTCGTATCCGTCCACAGTGGCTGACATACCGTGGTCGTAGCACCGTCATCGATGAACACACTCTGACATCTGATAATCATTTAAGGACGCCCAAAATGCCATTATTCCCGCAATGACTTGAATTAATTCATGTCTGATTCTCATTATTTGATCTTTCATTTACAGGCTAGGGCCCCTTTCGTGCAATTGTGTTGACCTGTACGATTTGCTTAAACTAAAGTAAATGTCTTTTCTTCGTGCGAAGATACGAGTTTAGTTTGGAATATGTATCCTGCAATTTTGCT
Organism: Strongylocentrotus droebachiensis; assembly: GCA_035222895.1. Classification (NCBI taxonomy): domain Eukaryota; kingdom Metazoa; phylum Echinodermata; class Echinoidea; order Camarodonta; family Strongylocentrotidae; genus Strongylocentrotus; species Strongylocentrotus droebachiensis. The sequence continues at coordinate 10,558 of JAVYIG010001940.1, read as the reverse complement.
GTGCGTTCAATTTGTTAATGAAGCGAAGTGAAAAAGAGTTTAATGAATTGAAATCTCACTCGTAGAATTCATTTGTGAAACTTGTCCTGAAACTTGATGACGAGTTGGGAAACCTTCAATTAAATGACTTGTGCATGACTTGTGGTACACGGCAGGAGTTTGTTGCTAATCTACCAACATCAATCGGAAGGATTCTTGTGGAATGGGTTGATTCATGGTCTGAGCGTGTGCCATACCGATACGGGTTTCCTTGGATTCTGGACCATCTCAGTCCATTGGTCTTGGCCTAGTCCTCCGGAATGAGGTCCAACAACTGTTTCTCCTATCTTCTCACATTGACCCAGAAGATCGTAGTCCATCACGATCAGCTGAAATACAATTAATGAAGTATAGTTTATGTCTTCCTTCCTTCCTCAAATAAAGCCTTTGTATACATTTTCTTTTATGGAGTAAAGTTATCATGAGTACAAATATATACTGCTCCTATTCTTCCTCTTCTTGCATGTATTAAATTTCTTCTATTACTTTTCTTTAACTATTTTATTACTACGGCGACGATGACGACGACTACTACCTTCGCTACTTTTACTTCTAATACGGCAAGGCCTACTTACACTACCTTCACTAATAACAACAACTCGAACCTTAGGAGAGTCATCGCCTTTTAGAAATGGAAAATATGTTAAATGGTACACTTTATACACAACATTTGGATTCGCTTACGACAAGGGGGCGCCCAAATTTTAGATTTCGAAGTTCATTCCCCCCCCCCCCCCTTCTCTCTCTCTCTCTCTACCAACACCGGCGTTTGTCTGGATATCGCACTGGTGATTAAAGTTATTTTAATGCTGAGTAAGAAATTCAGCCTTGATGAACAACAACTCCAAAAATATCAGAGAAGCAGTTGATAGTTTTAAAAAAAATCGGGCAAATATAAGAAAGTTTCGACTTTTTGAAAGATGTAATCACCATACGTATGAAAATCGGAATTGGCTAAATCTGGCCTGTCACTGTTAGGTAGGGACAAAACAAAATCCCATTTGTTCCTTTTTTTTCAAGGTCCTTATTCAGATGTCCTACGGAAATTTATTATCCATAATATTTTAGCAGTGCCCAAAGAGAGATGGCATTAAGGGAATAAACAGATATTAATAATATTTGTGTACACTACAACGTGATCCCATATTTCAAATATTTCAAATATTTCAAACAACCGATTTATCGTTTGTCCGACTTATTCAAAACTATTGTCGATTTGTTTCCCTTTTTTCTGCTTTCATACAAATTTACATGGTAGACCGCGATGGTCGTTTGTATGACGTAAATGTATAGGCTTGACATTTTTGTATCTTATACAGTGTGAGTCAAAAAAAAGTTTACACCTAGAAAACTGCTAATTATTTTTATAATCATCTATGAACAGTAAATTGTTATACATCTTATGAAAGTGTGTTTTATCCCGAATCACTTCGTATCATTTTTGTGTGGTATGTGTTCACGCTTGGATGAACAGAAGGCATTGTTCGCGTGAGTGCAAAATTCGACTTGCGCCAAAGTTGCGTATGTGATGTTTGAATAAAGCAATTGGGATTTGGGTATTAATTCGGTCTTTGCAGATCAAAATAACATCCCTAACAAAATTAATCATGCCACACATATCAAATATCGAATATCAAATATATCTAAGAACATTTTGTGCGCGCGCGCGCGCGTGTGTGTGTGTGTGTGTGACTTTGCTTCTGCAAAAAGCATATGCAATGCATTTCATCTGATACATTCAATTCATCCTCTCACTCCGCTAATCCCAACATAATACATACTGTAGGCATCACTTTAGCGCAAGTCGATTTTTGCACTCTCGCAAACAATGCCTCGTTTTTATCCAAGCGTGAACACATACCACACAAAAGTGATATCAAATGATTTGGGATAAAATATTCTTTCGTAAGATGTATAATAATTTACTGTTCATAGATGATTTTTAAAATAATTCGAAATTTTCTAGGTGTAAACTTTTGTTTGACTCACACGGTATAGCACAAAGCTCAGTGAATACGCGTAGGACAATTTTTGCCCATTTGTTGCCATTAATTGTGCAAGATATACAGTGCGTCCCAGAAATGTTGTCTTCTTTGTGCATGTCTGATCTTCAACGAAACGGACTTAAGTCTTTTGTCAACTCTGTTTGTTGCTACGGCAGGCCGCTAGTGAAAACGAATTCGTTTAATTAAATTATGGAAATGGAAGCATTTTTTTAAACAAACAGAACTTTGTTCTTCCTGGCTCATTTTTCCTGATTGAGGTGTCATATAAAAAGGCAGAAAATGAACTTTTTGGAAATGTGATTTTTCTCTTTAAAATTCAGATACCGCCCGCCAAATGACTTTTTGGTATTCTCTCTTCAAATTGTTTTTATTCACTCATGCGTGTAATATGCACCATATGAGTTGCACCAAAAGAAAGAAGCTTTACAAATATGTGTCAGTTATTAATTATAATTGTGATTAAGTTATGATAAAACATAGATGATTCTCCGTTTCGTATGTTCTGGGAAAACCTGTATAATAAACGCGGCTGACCGCTTGATATGTGAACGAGCCTCGTACATGAATACATCCTTACCTCTAAGCTACATGCATTGAGTGCTGCAGCAGGTACGTTGAATATTATAGCCTCGTTCCATGTCGGATTGCAGTTGCATTTCCTGACGCTGGTTTTCTTTTTCTTTACCCTTCTACCTCCCTGAAGCAGAGACACCTTCACGAATGGATCTTTAGACAAAATGAAAATAAAAATCACAATGAATTTGACCATCATATGAATTAACTCATAGCCTGCCATAAGGCTGCATGCACGCTATTGTTATAGTGCTTTGTACACGAAGGCAAGCTACTGTTATTCTGCTTCTTGCATGATTGCACGCATTCGTAATAGCAGCTTTTGTTCATGCCCATTGGACTGTGTCTAGTGTTTTGCACGCGCTATTGGTAGAACCATTGCGTTAATCCGATTATCTCATTATAAATTTGTCACTGGGGGATTTGTGACTTGGAACAATGGGGATTAGTCCTGTGCTGGGATAAGAGTTAATAAATATAAAAATATATATAAGATATCATGATATTTCAAAACAAAAATACTAAGCGGTGACCAAAGAAATGACATTAATTAGACTGAAAATGTAACAGATTGTTTCGTTTGACTGTGTTTCAACTCTAACGTTAAGGCAGCCGGCATCGTTACGACCTGCAGAAGAAAAGTACTTCCCAGATATTTAAACTCAATGCGAATTCACAAATTGTTCTCATGCATGGGTTTTAATGCTGTAATGCTTTATTATATTAAGAACAATTTTCCACTTATTATGCATATTTATGGAATGGGCTCCGTATCATCCGAATTTCCAATTATTTGACGTTCCCTACTAAAACGCTCGCCGCACATAACAGAGCTGTTTGTATAGTCTCACGACTTATTTAAATAAATTAACCATATACGAGATTTCATAGATTGTGAAAACAATATCAAAACGATACGTAATATACAGCGCCATTTTTATCAGCAATATACACGCTCTCTTCACTTATAATTAATTTGATATTTTGCAAGGATGAGGTAAAGAGGGACTCGAGAATCACAAGCCAATTGTAGAGGTTGAATGGGCTAGTTGGTACGTCTTCAACTTATTATCCCGGTTTTTCAAATGGAAACAGGGACATTCGGGATAGCATATATTCGGAATTATGAAAATTTGATAAAAATCCCCACATTTTACCGTATAACGAATGCATTCAACATCCTTTTTCATTCGAAAAGATTTTCTACATTGTTTTTACACAATGTGATACAATGTTAGCCTTTGTAGAGACAGATATCAAATGGCACTTATCCCAAAGGGGTTGACATTTATAATCAGCATTTTCATTTACCTTTGCCAAATTTACATACACACTGTTTCATTTAATATACATTTTAAAAATATTTTGAACAATTTTGAAAAATACAAACAATTTTGTATCAATTGGAGAAGGGGAAACTGATTCATTCAAACTTTTGAAAAAATATATGGGTTAAGGAAGCCTAAATGTTGAATTACCCGAGCTTCCATTGATGTCCATTGTTTTAAGATTTCTAGCTTTAAGCAACACGACTGTCAGTCTCTCAGCTGTAGGCAGATAGCTGACTGAAAACAAGATGTCACCGAGCTCCTCCTTTCTCTGAAAACAAGCCAATAATATCTTATTTGTTACTGGAATATGATTAAATGGTAAACAAAGAAACTTTTATTACAATTGAATTACGATTTCTAGAATATGTATCTCTCAATAATAATTTTCTGGCGGATAAGAAAATGATTGGAAAATATCAAATGAAAACATCTTCCGTCGAGCATCGGGGATAATAAACGAGGCATATGGGAAGGTATTCTGGAAACTTGGACTTGTTATAAATAATTAAGAATAAATAATGTCATAAAGAAATCAAGATTTATATTGTCTTTTATTTATTGCTCCTATAATGCATCTTGAACTAGAGGTGTAGCTCCGGAAGACGGGGAGCATCTACGACCTCTTATCATATGAAGAAGAACACAATGAAAAAGAAAGGGGAAAGAAAGGAAAAAGAAGGAGAACAAAAGACGAGGAAAAGGACAAAATGAATAATAGTATTGATAATAATATCAATTATGAATTAAAGAATTATTGCAAGCAATGAAAAACAGTGAACAGGTTGAATCTTGAGACTGGTTTTCAATTAATCTACAGTGACTGATGGAAGAACAAGATGAAAGAACAAATCAATAAAATCAAGAAGAGAAAAAGTTCCAAAAAATAAGAAAAGAGATATTCCCTAGATATTGCCTTGAGAAATTATTATCAATCCATCTGCCTTGCTTTTGAAGAAAGGATTACCTCTTATGTTACACTAACCTGTTATAAAATACTAAAGAAGATAAGAACCTAAATCTATTTCACCTGTCGTCTTGTAGAAATATTCTCATTTGTGTAACCCCTCCCTCCCCCCTTAGTGATGTAATGTAATATTGTGTTATAGTTATTCTATAGTTGTTGGACATTGTATTTTAATTGTATCATGTACTGCATGCATGGCACTCCTCTCTGACTCGTAAAGCAATATGTTTGTACTGAGGAGACTACCCTGGTAAAAACACAAATTAATTATTAGTATATTGTGATTTCCCGTTTATATTGTACTCATTTTCATGTCTTTCTTGGAAAAAAACTTATATATTCTGGTGTGTTTATATAACGACTTCCTTTGTGCGACATTCGTATGAATTGAAGGTATCTATCCATGTAAACAGGTCTGATATTAAAGTTAATAGATGAATGTGTGAACGAGCCCTGACGAACACCTCGAGGGCTGGATGGCAGATGTTACTTGAATTTCTGATCAGTATTGTATCGATTTCTGTAGTGCTGCCCTAGAGAATGTATCATGGCACACTGAACTATAATAAGCCTTCTTACAATTTGATCGGAATGTACGATTTATTTGGGAGGATTGATGGCGGGATCGCACAGGGGAGGCAGTCAATATGAAATGGATATCGATGTATGAATATCATTTCCTGCTACAGCGGTTATATTGCCAGTTGCACTCATTTTTCAACCAGTTTGTAACATATGAACAGAAAGCGCTAAAGAAAATGTTTTAAATTTGACAGATGAGACGCTGTTGTTTCTTTCCAACAGTTTTTTCAATCCAATATTTGTATCTTAAATACACAAAATTGCTATTAAAAGTGTTATTTTTGTTTCATATATTGTTTGCTTTTTAGAAAGAAAACATAAGACTTCCTGACCGGATTTAATATGTTTAAGCAGAAAAAACAACCAAACAATCGTAACAATTGCTTTTGCTTTATTATCCCATTCATATCGAACTTTAATATTTGTTTGTCTCAAGTTTCTTTTCATCAATTCATTTCTTTGCTTGATTTCCCTTCGTTATTCTATTCCCCCACCTCTAGATTTTTTTATTTTTTATTGAATGTGGGATTTCATGTTGTGCCGCTCGTGTACTTACATTGATAATGTGTATGGGATAAGTAAGCGTGCGTGTGTGTGTGTGCGTGTGCGTGTGTGTGTATGTGGAGGGGCATATCCAAGGTTAGTCATTAATGATGGAAAGCCTCCAATTTGTGACTTGGTATCAAATTCGGTATCAAATTCCCTAAAATATAAAAACGAATTTGTAAGAAAACACGTGCTTTTTGTATTTTATTAATTTCGTTTACTGTCTAGAATTGAGATGTTGATTAATTAAATGTTAACGATTCACTTCCAAAGCGGGCTTCTTCATGGTCAAAAGATTTGTGGATATTCGGGGGTTATTTGTACATGACTCTACGAACTTGTCTACTGAAAGAATAATGTGTGTGTGTGTGTTATATTTATGTATTGGGTTTTAGAGACGCGTATCAATCAGATATGATTATTCAATTCAATGGCTGCTAATTGGTGTAGCTTTTTAATAGAAACATCAGTTTGCAATGTATGTAATTCATCACGTGATCTTACCGACTGTGGTGACCTGAGTTCGCTCCACACATCCAGCTCACGTGACACATCTACGTCATTGATCCTGACCAATACCTCACCGATTGCATCATGGCGGGAAAACTTATCAAAGTCAAAGACTGAAAATCGACGGTCTTTTCTTGCAGCTCTTCATACGTTGTAGGGAACTTAAAGATTTCATTCCACACCGGGTTCAGAGTCCGCCTCTGTAAGATGAGAGAGAGAGAGAGAGAAAAAAAAAAGTAAAAGCGAGAGATAGAGATGCGATAAAATCAAAGTAAATAATTTTATCAATTCTATCTTTATTTGAGGAGTTTCCTCGTTTTTATTTCACGGATCACCCCATAAATGGCATGTCGTACGATATTTATAAAATAAATTGTAATAATAATTTCATAGATATTACTTTAAGAAATATATGCCTAAGTGTGTGTCACCGTTTTTTGTAAGCAAGAGTGCTATGTAGATACATTTATGTATTTTATCATCCCATTGGGTTTCCGTTAAAGCCCGTCTGTACTTGTGTGGCTAGGAGGGATTAGACCACCCAGGGATGTCACTGACAGGTGGCTATCTAATCAACTCAGCTATTAATTAACATAAGAAAAAGAGGATCAGGGGACCAATGGTCACCGATTAGGCATTGTATTACCTATAGAGGAAGCAAGTAGTACAGTGGGGCTTTAAAACATTGTTCGGAAGGATATAGCCTACTTACTTGTACTACGGACTGTTTAATCTTTCTTTCCTCATCAGGTTCAGAGATATCTTGACATAAGGGTCGCTAGAACCACCAATATCCATCGCAGGTAAGTGATCGGCTAGAATCATTGAGAAGGAAAAAATGAAGAAATTAATATCTTAAAAAAACAATATGTACAGTTTCACCGTATTCTGTTAACAGTGGTTGGCATATATGTAAAATTACCAATATTAAAATAATACTAGAATTGTTAATGAAAAATGGGCGTCGTCATATTTTTGATCAAAATTGATTGATTTTTTTTTTTTGAGGGGGGGGGGGGTTTGAAGGTCCTGTTTTTGTTCATTTGTACATGGGAAACAGAGATCAACACTTCTTATTTCAAAATCATGTCTTGGACACATATTTGGGATTTGCAAATAATATGAAAAACACAAAGTTTATGATTTTTCAAAAAATCATAACATGAGAAGTATTGATCTGGGGATAATTTTTTTTTTTTCATTTGGTAAAAATTAATACCTCCTATGAAGAAAATAATAATTCATTTGGTGTTTTTTCTCAGTTTAAAGTTAGGGTTTAAAGTTAAAGTTAAGGGGCCACCACAAAGTTACCCCTAAATTTAAAAATAATTTGTCTTCATTATGATTGTACACGAATAGTTTTCCATATCACAATTGAAATAAGATGAAAGAAGCAACTGACGATAAAACGGCTTTATACCGACTAAACTACTGCGCTTTACGTATGATTTGCATCTAATAGGCGATTAGTTTCCATATGGTATCACCATGGTAACGATTTGAAAATTAGCCTTGCCTGAGTGCAACCGATCCCTAGATGCAATCCCTAGATACAATACATTATGCAGAACTCTAATATTTATCATAAAACCAGGGCACTTATAATCTATCAAGTCTTTACCACGAATTTAGTATACATTTTTTTTTACAAATCGATCATGCACATAATGTGTGCTCGGAGTCCAATTTTAGCGACTTCCAAGTTGTAGAAAGACTTATATATGACTTGGGAAACGAGGGCACTTGATAACCAGGACTTACCTCCCCCTCTCCTACCTCTCCTCCCCCTCCTCCTTCCCCCTCCTTTATCTCTCTCGCTCTCTCTCTCTCTTCCTCCTTCTCTCCTTTCTTCCCCTCACACACAAATACACACGCACGCACACCCCTTGATTATTGTTTTGTTACCACTGTGTCAAATGTATGCTAAAAGTAGTACTTACCCCCCCCCCCCCCCCCTTTGTATATTTTTCTGTCTCTCTGTCTCTCTCTTCGCCTCTCTCTCTCTCTCTGCCCTGATCCATTATATATGATCCACATTTGTTTTAATTTCCTCACTAAGTCCGTCTATAGCTTACAGGCGGGACGGACGAATACAGATTACCTAAATGTCAATCCTAAATGAAAATGAGGCGTTTAGCGATTTTACTCTCCTGTTCTACGTTCATTTGGTTTGTGATGGGTTAAGTAGGGTTCGGATATTAAATCTATCCAGTCCTTCACATCATCCTAAAGGGTTATTACCCGACTGCATTGTTACGTCATGCCTACGCATTTATAAAATAAAGTCATAATGCGAGTAATTTTGCTACCTAACTAACTCGTGAGACCATCGTCAACATGTTCATCAGTTGTATTAAGAAAGAGGTCTTTGTATTCTCATCGCAATATTTTGTAGAAATCCCTTCGGCAAGTTTATCTAAAAATAGATGATTAAGTTTAATGATATTGGTGCGTGTATAGAGCGTTGATTTAGAATTATACGTCAGTTTATAATAGACTTGCAGGTTGTGGCTATGGCCATGCGGATTCTGAGAGCACGCATTGAAGTAATTTGAAACTCACCATAAAATTGCATTTTGATTATACATGAAATATTCCAAAGTTATTCCAATCCACCGGATTCATATGTGCTACAAAACATGATACCCACTTTCTTTTCCAATATCTCCTTTCATTTTCTTGTTGCATTCTTTTCCTTCCTTTCTTTTCCTTTTCATCATTCATCTGTATTAAATCTTCTCTTTTCTTCTTCCTTTACAGAAAAATAAGGAGAAATAAAGCAGGTTTAAATATTTATACATTAAGGTTAAAGCCCTCGGCTACCCAACTTTGTTTGCTCTCAGTCTGTTTCCTTTTCTCTCTTTCTCTCTCTCTCTCTCTCTCTTTCTCTCTTCTCACCTTTCTCACCTGTCTCTGTCTCTCAGACCTTTTCTCTCCAATTTTGGTTGGTGTTATCCCATTCCCTCCCCCCTGCTTCTCTCAATCTCTCCCTCTCTCTCTCTCTCTCTCTCCCTCTCCCTCTCTCTCTCTCTCTCTCTCTCTTTCTCTTCTCTTTCTCTCTCTCTCTCTCTCTCTCTCTCTCTCTCTCGTTTTTCTAATTAAAGATTCCTTGTTTAACCCAGTCAGCTGCCATTCAAGAATGTAGTAGTGCACGCCTGCAACTCTCATACCTATTACGGACCATTCACTTGACCGAGATTTGGCTCGAGCGCAATTTTTCAATGACTCTATTACTTTTCTTTGAATTCCTTCGCCTGCGTTTGTCATTTTATTACATTTCGATTCCTATAACCATGTCCTTGATATAACTGGCTGTCACCTGTTTAATTGATAATAATAATAACAATGAGAAAAAGAAGAAGAAGAAGAAGAAGAGAAAGAAGAAGAGGAGAAAGAAGAAGAAGAAGAAGAAGAAGAAGAAGAAGAAGAAGAAGAAGAATTGTAGAGGTATATGTGTTCAGATCTTGGTTAAAGAAGTAAAGTAAAGTAATTTGATTACATAAATGTTTCAATTTTGTAAGTAATCATAGGAGGGGAATAATTAACACAGCATGGCTTTTATCTTGTTATGAAAATCGCATTTTGCATGCCGGAAGTATTGTTGTACTTCAGGTACCCTAAAGCTTATTACGTCGTAGTTATGTTAACTATTATGTCAAGGCAAATTGAAATATTATATCGTCTTCAGAAACTTGAAGCAAGTTGAACAATCAAGCAGAAAGATTAAACATCAGGGCTTGGGTCTTTAATACTTTCTGATTAATAGCTTTAATACAAATTGGCTTAGACTAAATGTTTGAGACAGACCTGGATAAAAGGGATTACATTGTCTGAGACATATGATATATCACTTAGATAACAGACGACTGACTCACGTCCCAAAGTCAGAGCTTGGTTTGTTGACACACCAGGAGACAGCTTAATTGTTTCCTTTTAATTTAGAAGACACCATAGCTTATTCACATCTACCATAGAGCGTACGGAATTTATGCTAATTCATATTCCGA